>BQKN01000183.1:423096-433700 GCA_022839385.1 Asparagus kiusianus
GTGGACAAGAGAGAGGATGGGGAGGTGTTCAGGATGAAGATTGCTCTGAAACTTGGGAGGAGTCTCTCTGAGCTCAAGTCCCTCGCTTCTTATGCTTCTCCTTCTTCACGTACAGACGAAGACGTCAAAGAGTTTGCTGGCAAGCTGTTTTGATGAATAATATCAATTGGTTAGAACTTAGAAGGAACTAACAAATTAATGCTCATATGATGATTCACATAAATAACAATTCTTTTATTTTATTGATATTGTATTTTTGTGTACTGAATTTGAGGAGCAATTGCTGTCTAAATTTTGCTGTCAGAGTTGAAAGGATTCATGTGTACGTTCATATGGTTTTTGAGTTTACTTAGAATCTTGGCTGATGTTAGGGATAGAAATCAAGCACATTAGTCACACAACCACATAAAAGAACAAAACTAGGGACCATATGATATGTTTTCATTAACCAAGTCCCAGCTGACATTCGTGGAACACACAGTCGGGGTTAATTGTACAAAGAGAATTATTACTTCGTACACTTACTTATACATCACTTCTAGCTGTGACAATTATATATAATATCCTGATCAAATAATTACTCATGTGACAAATGTAAACTTAGAACAATTACCTCTTATCAATAGGGAATACACATCTCCTTCAGAACCATCCGCATACGAGCTAGTGGTTTCTCAATCATGGATTAGTGAGGGTGAAATGACTAATTTTTTGTCCCCTACTCGACCTCTGCTCATATGGGGTTGTTCAAAATTTGGCTTCGGACGTCAACTAAGTTTCTGGGTGAGATTTTCTGTTTCTTTTGTTTTGTGATGTTGATTCCATTATTGTTGGAATTGGAGTTGTGTACCCATTGTGTGATCTTGGAGAAGGATTTTGTAACCAATTTTGATTATATGGAGCTCTTGTGATGGACTTTTAATCTCGTGGTTTTTACTCTCTGATTTGGAGGGGTTTCCACATAAAAATATGATGTTAGTTTGTGATTGTGGTTGGGTGGTCTTTGCTAATCTTGGTTACTTCATATTTGCATCCATTTAATTCCTAGTTCACATTTGATTTGGGCTTGGGATCATCTCTATGGTTCGTACAAAGTGGGATCAGAGCAAGATGAACATAATGTGTTTCTAAAATTGCTTGAAGAGTTTTGGCCTCTTTGTTGTGTTGTCATGGTTGAATGATAGTGATAAATATGAACCCAAATAGAATGATTAGCTTGAATGGCACAATTATCAGATTTGGAAGGAAAAAAATGAGAGATTTCTTGTACGTGAAGAGTTGGCATTTATCAGTGTTTGCTAAGGAGAAGCCCGTTTCTGTGTCCAATGAAGAATGGGGATTTGAGAATGAATAAGTTTGTGGCTATATTCAATGTTCTCAACCATATTTGCCAGGAGACTAATACACGAGATTTGTGGGATAAACTTAAATCCACATATACTCCAAAGACCAGTAACAACAAGTTGTTCTTGATCAAGAAGTGAATGAGTTTGATGTACAAGGAATAGTGCACTATTACTGACCACTTGAGTGAATTTCAAAGGATTATGCAATAATTATTGTCTATGGGTATACAGTCTGATTATGATGTTCAAGCTCTTTGGTTGTTAAGCACTTTATCGGATTCTTGAGAGACATTTCAAACATAACTTTGTAACTCCATCCCAAATAATGTTGTGATAATGGAACTACCTAAAGGTGGTGTCATGAATAAAGAAATGAGGAGAAAGTTGTTGGAATATTCAAGCCGCGGAAGATAAAACTTAAACAATCAAGAAACCCAAAATCTACCAAGCAATCAAGACAAACAGTAAATAACAAGATTTAACGTGGTTCCACACGATCAAGATGATCCGTGTACGTCCACGGGGAGAACGGTCAAGATCTTATTTCTTTTGAGAAGAGATTACAAGAGCTTAAAACTACACATCCCTAACAATGGTGGAATATAGATCTCTCTTTTTTTTCTTGTTTTTAAACCATGGATTGATACAATATATATAGAGATTGATTTTGCTCAATCGTATTAGAACTCTAACTTGAACCCTAACTGGATTTCCCAATTCAATTAATTACTTCAATCCAATTCTAATTAGGATAGTATAACTAATCCTAATTAGAGTCCACACCCAATCCTGCTTCTCAACTGATTTGAGTCATCACGAACTCAACAATCTCCACTTTGACTAACATCACGTTGAATCAATCATTTGTGAAGATTTTCTAAAATTAACCCCCACTTTATACAACTCCCTCCCAAGAGTATTTCTCCAAAGTTACTTCTGAAGAACGTGGATGAAGTCCAAAGATGCTTTGAACTTCTCCACTAGATATCTGTCGGATTCTTCTTTGTACTGATCTTTACCAATTCGATCACTTTTTCCTGTCAACCCACTCTCAGATCTTGTGATACCTGATTCAATGTGCTTCGTCCACTTGTGATACCGCTGATCCTTCGCAAGATGAATCGCATTCTGACTGTTACAATGAATAGGTATTGAATCCTGCATGATGTCAAACATCCTGACCAAACCCCCGCAACCACAGAGCTTCCTTCGATGCCTCAACTGTAGCTATGTACTCCGCCTCAATCGTCGAAAGAGACATAGTTTCCTGTAACTCAGCCTTCTAACTAATGGCACGGTTAGAAACTGTGAATATATAACTCGTAGTTGACCTCCGCTGATCAAGGTCGCCTGCGTAATCTGCATCGACATATCCATGTAGTTTCTTGGACCCCTTATCCTCCAAAGACTGAAATAATAGGTCCACCTTTGCTGTCCCTCATAGATAACACAGAATCTACTTCACCATCTCCTAATGCTGATTTCCTGGTTTTGACATTAATCGACTTACTGAACTTACTGCATAGGCTAAGTCAGGCCTAGTGAAAATCATAGCATACATCAACGATCCCACCACACTCGCATATGGTATCCAAGACATTTTTTCTTGCTCCTTAACTGTTTGTGGACACTGCTCTGAGGATAATTTGAAGTGACCGGTTAAAGGAGTAGAAACCGATTATGCTTCATCCATGTTGAACCTTTTCAACACATTGAGAATATAATTCTCTTGGGACAACCAAAGTTTGCCAAAAACCCTGTCTCGTGAGATCTCCATACCTAAGATCTTCCTGGCTTCTCTCATATCCTTCATGTTGAACTCCAACTTCAGTAACTACTTGACTTCCTTGATTTGTGCCCTTTCCTTTACAGCTATTAGCATATCATCCACATATAACAGCAAATATTTTGGATGCCTAGTCTACATGTAATAGACATAATTATCACACTCACATCGATTGAAGCCGTCCTTGATTATGAATGAGTCGAAGCGGTTGTACCATTGCCTCGAAGATTGTTTGAGCCCGTACAGAGACTTCTTAAGAAGACAAAACTTCTCCTCTTCACCTTCGCAGAGATATTCCTCAGGCTGCTTTATGTAAATTTGCTCCTCCAATTCTCCATGCAGAAATGTTGTTTTAACGTCCATCTGCTCTAATTCCAAATCAAACTATGCAACAATAGCCAACAACAAACGAATGGATGTATGTTTGCCTATGGGAGAAAAAATCTCATTGTAGTCCACTCCTTCCTTCTAAACATATCCCTTGGCAACTAACCTTACCTTGAATTGCTCACCATCTTTCTTCTGAAAGATCCACTTGCAACCAATCATCTTTGAGCCTCTTAGAAGATTAACCAGAACCCACGTCTGATTCTTCTCCAAAGACTTCATCCCTTGCTCCATGGCTGTAATCCACCTGTTGTTTGCGTCGAAAGTTGCTGTTTTCATTGCTATCGAATCTATTACAACTTTAGTCATTACAATAAACTCGAATAAAAAAATAAAAAAGTTGATCTTTTTATAAGATCTCCTTACACAATGAAAATAAAACAAGTTTACAACTTTATCAAACAAACGCAGGGAGATCGTTTATCGGTCTTCTGCTTGCGTGGGTGTCTTTGCCTGTGTCGGGAATGTTAATATCCGTGGACCACCTTAGATCTGGATTCGGTTGATGAAAAATTCAACAGAGCTTCGCCTTCACCGAGGTAGTGTTTGATTTGAAGCGCTGGGATCGACCAAGCGAAACCAGAACTCTTCTCGAGATCAAGACTAAGCCTAATCTCAAGGAACGGTGGAATCGGGCTTCAGATCCTTCAAATAGCTCCTTCTTTATGCTGGAGTTCGTCGGGATCTCGCTAACCCTCACTGAAATTCGTGCTCCTTTGACTCCTCAATCCGGCAGCACCTCCTCGTCTTGATAACTAATCCCCCCGCTGAAAGGAGGCCCTAGGCTTGTATTTATAGGGCTTCGGATGCGGGTTTGTGGATGAGAATGAGTGATTTGGTCTTATCTTCAGTTAATAACTGATTAACCACGTTTGGGGATGATATCTAGGAAGTTATGAACCTCTGGAACAGAAGAAACCGATCGAAACAGCCTAAAAACACGTTTTGGAGGTTACGAGCAGTTCTAGGTGTGAGACGGACTGATGTGACCCACGTGGGCGCGGGTCGGACTGATCCGACCCGCCACCGTGCGGGTCGGACTAATCCGACCCGTCGCTGCGCGGGTCAGTTTGAGACATCTTATGTATTTTGGTCTTAACTCTTTCGTACAACCTCCAATTAAGCTGATTCAAGATGCGTTGGAAAGCTGACGAAGAGATCAACAACTTTCATGTTTTGAGATTTTTTAGATTCAAATCGCAGCATAGTCAAAACTTTGCTTCTTTGTACGGTCAGATCACTATAGCGGGGGGGGGTCGGATACTGTAGCGCGGGTCGGACGGGTCCGACCCGCGGTACTGTAGCCTACCCGACCCATGGTTACTGTAGCACTCAGTCCCCCGTTGTTACTGTAGCACCCAACCCTGCCCGCATTACTGTAGCACCCAATCCGGCCCGATGTTTCTGTAGCAACCAGTCCGACCCGTGATTACTGTAGCACCCAGTCTGACCCACGGTTACTGTAGCAGAATCCCGACCCACGGTTACTGTAATAGCCTTAACTCACTCATCCGACCTCGGAATGAGGCGATTCAAGATGCGTTGGAAAGCCGATGAGGAGATCTACAGGCTCCCATGATTGAATCATATGTGGAATAAATAGGACACGATAGGTGCTCCACCTTTTGTAAACGACGCGGGGTTCCTGATCAGCTCTCGTTTCCGTTATTCCGAAGTTCCGTTGCTTCGTATGATCGTCGACTCACTTCATGTGTTTGTCGAGCTCCTGTGACTCTAATAGCAATTTTTATCATCTTCTCTCTGTCTCGAGCCGTGTGCGGACACCCCTAGGCATTTTTAGATGCCTATACCTGTCACGATCATTTGCTTCAACGGCCTCTTTGTAGCTACATGGGTCTCCAACTTCTATGAATAAAGCAAAAGATACGTGATCATCGTCTTCCCACCATATCTAGTAGGTGGAACCACTGTATGGGTCGAGCATCTTAATGCTATTGGTCGATCCTCTTGTGTAGTAGCTCTGTCTCCATCGCTGGTTGGAGTCTCATCAGTAGGCCCACTAGGGCTTGCAGGACTTTCCAAAAACTCCACCTCCTGTACCTGAGAATCTGTGGAAGCATCTGGAGCTCCACCTTGTGCCTTGTCTCCTGTCTTCGAATCTGCCTGCATGATAGCGTCTTCATCAAAGACCACATCTCTACTAGTAAAGGCATCGTGAGTCTTAGGATCCTATAACCGGTACCCTTTGACTCCAAAAGTGAATCCTATAAAGATACACTGTCTCGACTTGGACTCCAGCTTGTTTCTCTTCGGACTGTCTACAAGGCTATAAACGCTTGACAACTAAATATGCATAAAGTCGAGTAGTCCACTGATTCTCCTTGCCATATCTCCTCTGGGATCTGAAGATCAACGACTTTAGATGGTGATCTGTTAATCAAATAACACGCATGATTTACCACTTCCGCCCAAAAACCTTCAGACATGTCTGCTTGTAACAAGAGACTATGGGCTCTTTCCATCAGTGTCCGATTCATACGTTCAGCTACTCCATTTTGTTCTGGTTGTCCTAGCACACTTAATTTATGATGGATGCCTTCATTAGTCAAGTACTCTTTGAATTCCCCGAAGGTATACTCACCCCCATTATCTAACCTTAAGACTTTCAATTTCAGCCCCTTCTAATTTTCCAGCAATGCTTTCCACTCCTTAAACTTCTGAAAAACCTCAGACTTCTGCCTCAAGAAATAGACCCAAAGCTTCCTAGAGAAATCATATATGAAGGTAAGATAATACCTCGCACCCCCAATGGATGCCTTCGGTGAGGGCCCCCACACATCAGTGTGGACAAGATCTAGCAACCCCTTGGACTTATGTTGCGAAGTAGAGAAAGAAACTCTATGTTGCTTCCCAATAACATAATACTTACAAAAGTCAAGTTTGTATTGAGTTATTCCTAAAAGTATGCCCTTGCCATGGAGTACTTACAATCCCCTTTCACTCATGTGTCCTAGATGCATGTGCCAAAGTCTCGCTCGATCAGTCTTCTCTGTTGCAGCTGAAACCTCGCCCTCAATGACGCCGCCTACCAGTCTGTACAAGTTCCTCGTGTGCTCCCCTTTTAGAACAGCAGTAGCACCCCTGGTGACTATGGTAACTCCACCTTCACCACTGAACTTGCACCCTTTAGCCTCAAGATATCCTAGCGAAAAAAGATTTTTCTTTAAGTCAGAATATACCGAACATTGGAGAGAGTCCTTTCCTGTCCATCGTGCATCTTCATCCTGACGTTCCCAATGCTAACAATCCAACACACTGCACCATTCCCCATGAGAACCGATCCTCCAGAAATAGGCATGTAAGTACTGAACCACTCCCTTCTTGGGCGCATGTGATATGTGCATCCTGAATCAAGTAACCAATCATGAGTATACTTTTCCTTATCTGACTCTGCAATCAGTACGTCACAGAGATCTTCTATGACACCAGTATGGTTATCCTTACCCTTAGTGTTGTCAGTCCCGCTATCCTGTTACTTCAAATACTCCTTGTATGACTTGCAATCCTTCTTGAAGTGACCTGGTCGTTTGCACCAAAAACAGATGACAGAGCTAGAATTTCCTTGAGCTTTGACCGGATCCTTGCCCTTCGACTTCCCTTTCTTTACATTGGCCACTAGACCAGAAGATTCTTCCTTGGTGTCCATCTTCCTGATGAGTTTATTATTCTAAAGCACCAAAATAACATCCTCCAACTTTAAAGTCTCCTTCCAATACATGATGGTAGTCGCCAAGTGATTATAACTGGGTGGAAGCGCAGCAACAGAAGAGCTTGGTCTTCTTGTTCTAACTTCACCTCAAGAGCTAACAAATCACCAATAATGTTAATGAAGATGTTCAAGTGTTTCTGAATAGGTGTATCTTCCTTCATCCAAAGTTCATAGAGCTGCTTCTTCTTGAAGAGTTTATTTGACAAACTCTTCGTCATATACAAGCTTTCCAACTTGCACCACATAGCCGCAGTCGTGCTCTCGTTCATAACGTTGTAGAGCACTTCATCTGATAAGCACAGGATAATCTTAGCCTTTGTACAAACATCCATGTATTTCCACACATCATCATCCACAGTGGTTGGCTTCTTCTCAAAACCGTCTAGGGATCGGTAGACCCTTCCTTCACGAGTAACATCATGATGCACATCGTCCACAAGAGAAAATTTGACGTACCGTCAAATTTCTCCACCTCGAACTTGGTTGCTATCGTCTTCATCATCATAGTAGCTCTGATACCAATTGTTGAAATATTCAAACCACGGAAGATAAAACTTAAACAATCAAGAATCCCCAAATCTACCAAGTAATCAAGACAAACAGCAAACAATAAGATTTAACGTGGTTCCACGTCATCAAGATGATCCGTGTACGTCCATGGGGAGAAGAGGAAAGATCTTATTTCTTTTGAGAAGAGATTACAAGAGGTTGAAACTACACACCCCTAACAATGGTGGAATATAGATCTCTCTTTTTTTCTTGTTTTTAAACCCATGAATTGATACAATATATATAGAGATTGATTTTTCTCAATTCTATTAGAACTCTAACTTGAATCCTAATTGAATTTTTCAATTCAATTAATTCCTTCAATCCAATCCTAATTTGGATAGTATAACTAATCCTAATTAGAGTTCAAACACAATCCTTCTTCTCAACTAAATTGAGTCATCACGAACTCAACAAAAGTCTCAAGCTTCATCATCAAAAATCTTTCTTATCTGTGATGTGATGAGAACATCGTGAGTCTAAATATCATGTGCTTCCATGCTCCTTAGCTCTCTAATGAATTTCATTATCTGAATTGTCATCCTTAGAATCTTTTGTAATAGGAGCATTGGCCATGAGACAAGGACTCTTATCATTTAAGCTCAAATCGCTTTCTGAGTCTTCATATTGGCTTGAGAAACCTCACGACGTCACCTTGAAGCTCTTATTCTTTCCTTCGTAGTCGCTCTTGTTCAGAAGGCATTCATTTCTATAGTGTTCTGGTTTCCTGTAACAATGATAAATAATTTTAGAATCTGAATTTTCATGTTTAGTTTTCATTGCCTTAGTGAAATTTTGAGTCTATTTATTTTGCATGAACTTTTGACCATCTTTTATCTTTAAGAATGATTTAATCATCTAACTGCCAATATCATCTCACTTTCGTCATCACTGTTAGACCCTAGAAGGGGGATGATTAGGGTCTTATGCTAATCTAATCCGATTTTATGCTAATTAAAATTAATTAATAAGTTATCCTAGCAAGTATGAAATACAACAAGAATATAAGCTAGGATAAACAATATGAATAATGAGATATATCCTATATGATAGAAATATATGCAAGGACATATAAAAAACACAAGGGTAAATAATCTAAACAAAATAGTGGATGAAATAAATGAGCAATGCATAATTGACGATATAAGATAAATGCAAAAACAAATACGCCAAAGACAAACTCAAACAAGCAATATGATCACGGAGTTCGGACCTTCCGTCCTACGTCTCCGCTCCCCACTCCCGGGGAGAAATCCACTATCACATCCGGGTTTTTCTATGCTCACCCGAATAACGTTTACAACCACACTATGTCGGTTTTCAACGATCACCGATCAACGTCCACTCCTCACACTCGGTTTTCTAGCTATCCAAAAACTTTACAATCGACACTCTTGCAATCACACTCTACACCCTCACAAGTGTTGGACCTAGCCGTGTCTCCCTCAAGTGCTCGGTTACAACCTCTTTCTAGGTTCGTCAACCGACGCCACCCCTCTTGGGACGATCCCCGACTCTCACCACACACTCCTCTCGGTGTAC
The DNA here is from genome assembly GCA_022839385.1 of Asparagus kiusianus. Lineage (NCBI taxonomy): Eukaryota > Viridiplantae > Streptophyta > Magnoliopsida > Asparagales > Asparagaceae > Asparagus > Asparagus kiusianus. The sequence goes on from BQKN01000183.1 coordinate 432,437, forward strand.
AAGTGTATACAAAGTGTATCCTCACAATTAAGCACAATATAACAAATGGTTGTTCTCTAATATGGATGAGAACACAATGAAAGCTCACAATCAAGGTTACAACTCTCACCAACCCAAATATATTATGAATGCAAATACAATAAGCTTAAGTGGGTGTGTGTAAAAAATGAGTGAAATCAAAATCAAACTAAACTCAATTAAAATCTAGCATATAGAAATTATAAACAAAATAATAAATAGCTAGAAATGAGTTTAGAGATTCTTCTCTGAATAATAAGATGGAGAGATAGAGATTGAAGCCCAAACAAGAAGATGACCTCCTCCACTTGTGAAAACCAAAACAGCTTTAAACCAAACTCAAACCAACCATAAACCCTTGTTAAAAACTTTCTTAAACTTGTTTAAAACGCTCTCATTGTTACTGAGATAGAAGGGGGTTTGGGGGTTTATATAGGAAGAGGAAACAGCAGCAAAAAACCCAAACAAATAACAAAAAAGCCCCAGCCAACGTTAACAAGAAATAGCCATTGGAAAGAATCTGACAGAGCGGCGGTCGACCGCGAGCAATAAAAAACCAGCAGAAAACTCCAGAGAGTTCGACGGTCTACCGCAACAATCGACCGTGAGAAATTTTCAGCCACCGGTCGACCGTGGCGGTCGACCGCGAAAGTTTCTGCTACCCACTATGCAAAGGACTCAGGCGCGGTCGACCGTGGCGGTCGACCGTGAACTGATACATGAAAATAAAGTTCTGAAAACTATTTTTCTGAATTTAAAACACTGTTTAAAAATATCAAATAAATTCTAAAAAATATAAAACTTTGGGGAATGATTGTAGACATGATAATAAACATGCTACAATGCTTGGTTTCCAAAAAGAACTTCCCAAATAAAAAATATCATCATTTTACAAAATAGGCCAAAACACGAAAATGTAAACATATGAATTTTGACATTTTGGCTAAACCATATTTTGAAACTTTACACAATGATTATGTAGACTTAATAAAATATGTATATGATTATTGTTAAGTCCAAAAACTAAGAATACAATATTTTCACAAATATGCATATTTTATGCAATAGATACTAAAACACAATAGAGTATGAAATATGTAATTTCATATATATAATTTCATATATATAAACATAAAAACCCAAAACACATGTATGTATATATATAACTATATATATATGTATAGAAACTAAAACTTATGTATATATATATAACTATATATATATACGAAGAAACCAATAAATGTGT
>BQKN01000183.1:433710-457376 GCA_022839385.1 Asparagus kiusianus
TACCCAAGCCGATCTTGATCTTCAATAAGCTTGACTTGGTACACTATACGGATGAAGCTGAACTTGGATCTTGAACTTGAATTGCATAAGCTTCACCTACTATTCTACCAACCTCCATTAGATATCGTCGTTGAAGCGCTATTCCATCCATCCTCCAACATATTGTTTGTCTACAATAAATAAGAAAACACAAACACTAGACAAACAATATTAGTAGTAAATTGTTTGTTAAACATCATCAAAACAAGAAGGCCAACAATCTTCCCTTTTTGATGATGACAAACAATTTACAAAAAGAAATATATGCATGAAGGAAATGAACATATAAAAAATAATTCACATGCATATAAATAAGGAAATGAATATATAAAGTATAATATATCATGCATATAAACAAGAAAGAATATACTCACAATATTTCTCCCCCTTTGACAACATCAAAAAGGGGACAAATGAATGAAGAGAGCGAAAGCTCCCCCTATCAATATGCATGAGTGAGTATAACATATAGAAATATATAGGGATTGCTCCGCCTATCAAAATGCCATATAGAGTATATGCAATCAAGATCATGGCAAATATGTGAGCAATCATAAATGAAATATGCTAAATATCACTCACATGCAAGAGGATAATAAGAACTCATATAAATATATCAATATGAAAAAGTGTCTCAAAGCATTAGTTTTTAAAACAAAACCTAATCAAGAAGATTTATGAAATCAAAAGAGATAAAACATGAGAATCATGTAAAAAGAGTTTTCAAATGAAAACAAATCAATCAAATGAAATCATAAATCACAAGTAAATCATATAAAAACATAAAACCAAACCATCATTGATTTTCAAAAATCAAGAGAGGCAATTATATCTAGCTATTGAGCTAGTATCAATCCATATAAACATTTTTGCATCCGGTAAACAAGATTTGAGAATAAACACCTAATAAATCCGGAGGGTTATATAAACGTAGTCCTCTCATCAAAATCAAAACAAATAATCATGAAAACAAAAGATTTGATCAATTTAAAAATTATTTTCATATAGAAGGTTTAGAACACGTTTTTCAAAACCAAGAAAAAGAAAAAAATACTAAAATTTTTGGTTTAAAAAATTAAATTTGTTTTGGTACCCAAGAACTCTTGGTACCAAAAGGTTTAGAACAAATGATGCTGTTTCTTATGATTATTAATGCATGTTTTCAAAGTTGAATCTAAAGATGAAATGCATTTATTCATAAGATTCGAATCTTTATTTTTAGGCACATATGCATTTTTAGAAGTAGAACATAAATAGTCATTTATAAAGGAAGCAGTATCATTTTGTATGTTCTCTACTTCTAACATGGTATTGTCTCTTTCATGAGTTATACTAGCAACATTTGAAGTTAAAGAAACATGATCCAATTTTAATTTTTTATTGTTTTCTTTAAGGATCACATTTTTATTAGAAATAGTTTTAAACTTAGATGCTAACAACTCATGATCGGATTTTAAATCCTCATGCTTGCTTTTTAAATTAATAAAATCATTTTGTAATTTGTTAAAGGCATGCAATAATGTTTCACTAGCACAAGTAAGTTCATCACTAGATAAATCATTAACGGATTTGAACTCGCAAACCTCACTAGGGCTATCGCCTAGTGACCGTGTGCATGATGCTCCTTGTGAACTTAAAGAGGGATCCTCCAAAGCTTGTCGGATCGCCTCCAAGTCCCCTTGATGCGCTTCTATGAATTTTCACAATATATAAGCGCTATCAAAAGAATCAAGCTTGTTAGACAGTAATGAATTAAATGCATTTAATAAAAATTCTAACATAAGCTTGTTCATAATAAACATCTTTTTATCATATTTGCTCCACTTGGATTTCTCCAACGTGGGTACAATATAAGCACAATCAATGATTTCCCATAAATCGATATTTTTAGATTGAACAAATATTTTGAATCTAAAGCACCATTGAGCATAGGGGAAAAAATTGAATTTAGGAGCAACACTAGAATCATAGCCTAAACAAGATGCATCATTCAAATCCATAATTTGTAAAAATATGCAAGCAAGATACAAATGTAATCAAAACAAGATTAGCACAAAGAGATAATTTGGATCTTTAACTCAAGGCGATTAGACCTTAAATCAAAGAGCACCAAGCTCTGATACCAATTGTTAGACCCTAGAGAGGGGTGATTAGGGTCTTATGCTAATCTAATCCGATTTTATGCCAATTAAAATTAATTAATAAGTTATCCTAACAAATATAAAATACAACAAGAATATAAGCTAGGATAAGCAATATGAACAATGAGATATATCCTATATGATAGAAATATATGCAGGGATATATAAACAACACAAGGGTAAATAATCTAAACAATATAGTGGATGAAATAAATGAGCAAGGCACAATTGAAGATATAAGATAAATGTAAAAATAAATACGCCAAAGACAAACTCAAACAAGCAATATGATCACGGAGTTCGGACCTTCCGTCCTACGTCTCCACTCCTCACTCCCGGGGAGAAAACCACTATCACAATGGGGTTTTCTACGCTCACCCGAATAATGTTTACAACCACACTATGTCGGTTTTCAACGATCACCGATCAACGTCCACTCCTCACACTCGGTTTTCTAGCTAACCGAAAACTTTACAATCGACACTCTTGCAATCACACTCTACACCCTCACAAGTGTTGGACCTAGCCGTATCTCCCTTAAGTGCTCGGTTACAACCTCTTCCTAGGTTCGTCAACCGACATCACTCCTCTTGGGACGATCCCCGACTCTCACCACACACTCCTCTCGGTGTACAAGTGTATACAAAGTGTATCCTCATAATTAAGCACAATATAACAAATGATTGTTCTCTAATATGGATGAGAACACAATGAAAGTTCACACTCAAGGTTACAAATCTCACCAACCCAAATATATTATGAATGCAAATACAATAAGCTCAAGTGGGTGTGTGTAAACAATGAGTGAAATCAAAATCAAACTAAACTCAATTAAAATCTAGCATATAGAAATTATAAACAAAATAATAAATAGCTAGAAATGAGTTTAGAGATTCTCCTCTGAATAACAAGATAGAGAGATAGAGATTGAAGCCCAAACAAGAAGATGATCTCCTCCACTTGTGAAAACCAAAACAGCTTTAAACCAAACTCAAACCAACCATAAACCCTTGTAAAAAACTTTCTTAAACTTGTTTAAAACACTCTCATGGTTACTGAGATAGAAGGGGGTTTGGGGGTTTATATAGGAAGAGGAAACAGTAGAAAAAACCCCAAACAAATGACAAAAAAGTCCCAGCCAACGGTAACAAGAAATAGCCGTTGGAAAGGATCTGACAGAGCGGCGGTCGACCGCGAGCAACAAAAAACCAGTAGAAAACTCCAGAGAGTTCGGCGGTCGACCGCGAGAAATTTTTAGCCGACGGTCGACCGTGGCGGTCGACCGCGAAAGTTTCTGCTGCCTACTATGCAAAGGACTCAGGCGCAGTCGACCGTGACGGTCGACCGTGAACTGATACATGAAAATGAAGTTCTGAAAACTGTTTTTTTGAATTTAAAACATTGTCTAAAAATATCAAATAAATTCCAAAAATATAAAACTTTGGAGAATGATTATAGACATGATAATAAACATGCTACAACACTTGGTTTTCAAAAAGGACTTCCCAAATGAAAAATATCATCATTTTACAAAATAGGCCAAAACACGAAAATGTAAACATATGAATTGACATTTTGGCTAAACCATATTTTGAAACTTTACACAATGATTATGTAGACTTAATAAAATATGTATATGATTATTGTTAAGTACAAAAACTAAGAATACAATATTTTCACAAATATGCATATTCTATGCAATAAATACTAAAACACAATAGAGTATGAAATATGTAATTTCATATATATAATTTCATATATATAAACATAAAAACCCAAAACACATATATGTATATATATAACTATATATATGCATAGAAACTAAAACTTATGTATATATATATATATATATAACTATATATATATACGAAGAAACCAATAAATGTGTGTGTGTATGATATTGAGCTTAGAGTATATAACACACATAATATAAATTCTAAACTAGTTACCCAAGCCGATCTTGATCTTCAATAAGCTTGACTTGATACACTATGCGGATGAAGCTGAACTTGGATCTTGAACTTGAATTGCATAAGCTTCACCTACTATTCCGCCAACCTTCATTAGATATCGTCATTGAAGCGCTATTCTATCCATCCTCCAACATATTGTTTATCTACAATAAATAAGAAAACACAAACACTAGACAAACAACATTAGTACTAAATTGTTTGTTAAACATCATCAAAACAAGAAGGCTAACAATCACTATCAGAGTCTAAGCTTAATTCTCTGTTCTTCTTGAATTGAAATTTATCCTTTAGGCCTTCAGAGCTAATGACTTTTTCTTAGAATCATATCTAGAAGGATCTTCTCTCTCTTTCAATTGAAGCTTATATGTGAGAAGATTACCTATAAGATCTTTAAGAGTTAAGCTAGAAAAATTTTACAATTCTTTAATAGTTGTTACCTTTAGTTTCCAATCCCTAGAAAGAGAATAAAGAGTTTTTCTATGCAACTCTTTGTTATTGTACTCCTTTACTAAAGCTTTAAACTTGTTCACAATCTCAGTCAATATGTAAACATCTCTTGAATGCTCTCTAACGCTTTCATCTTGAAATTTTCATATTTACTGACTAGCATCGTGAGTTTTGTCTCCTTTATCTGTGAATTTTCTTCGTGTGTAACCTCTAATATTTTTCAAATTTTATGCATAGTAGTACAATTTAAAACATGGTTAAGTTCTTTAGCAGTTAAAGACCAATAAAAAATTCATAGATTTAGCATTTAATGATTAAGGCTTTGTCCTGTGGTGTCCACTTATTCCTAGATGATAGAAACCTCTTCTACAATAATAGAATATTCGTTATAGCCATTTTCTATACTATTCCAAACATGAAAACTAGTGGACAATAAAAAGACTCTCATTCATGCCTTCTAATAGGTGTAGTTTTTTCTAACAAAAAGTCGAGATCGGTTTACAGCGTGCCCCTCAGGAAAAATCATTGCGGCGATCAAACTAGACATCTCTACCATAGGTTGTAAACCCTAACGATGGGTAATGAGGCTCTAATACTACTTGATGAATCTGAGATGCAAGCCTAGAAGGGAGTTGTCATGCCCAGGCTTGCTAGCCCGTTGGTGCGATATAAGCCGTGAGATCCACTGAGTGTAACGCATTATTTAGCTTAATCACTGCCAGAATCGACTAGCCGATGTTACACTTGAGTCTAGACTTACCTATTTAAGTCAATTCACTCATTTCTCAATGTGGGACTAAATGAGCATCTCACAATCACCTTACATAAGCGACATCCTCATCGCAACATGATAATTAGCACATCTCAGTGTCACTAAGTGATGTGAACGCTAGAGGTTGCTACTATGGGTTCTAGAGATGGCTCTCACTATGCTCACGTGATACAGTACTTAGTCTCGTATAGCACTTAGCTCCACACTTCTGGCTGACAACTGCACTGATACTATTTGTCATGTCTTGGGCCTGTGAGCCCGCTGAGGAAATATAAGCTGTGTGATCCACAGAGTGTAAGATATTGTTTGGCTCAATCTACTGCCAAAATCGACTAGCCGATGTTATAATTGAGTCTTGAGCTTACCTATTTAAGACACTTGACTTTTCACTCATTTCTCGAAGTAGGAGTAAATGGGGGTCTCACAAAGATAAATAGGTTTGCTACAGTTTTTTGTTGAAATACAAAATAATAAGAAAAACATAGAAAAATAAAGCGAATAACTAAACCAAAAACCAACCAAGGAATACGCGAAATTTTTATAATGGTTCGAATAATAATCTTATGTGTTCTCTTCCTTCTCATGAACGTACTTCTCACTATGGCCATAGTTCATCTAAATCACAACCTGATTCAGTAGGTTTATAAAGATCGCTCCCTGAAATCTATCCGAAATCAGTCGTCTAACCTAACTCCTCACAAATGAGTAATACCTAGCCCTTAATACTCCTAACTCTCAATTATCATGGGCTTGAGTGCCCCGTAAAAACAAGATAAAATCAAACAACCAAAATAGTTTAAGCACAAATTAAAAGATTTTACAGCACTTTTTCTAAGCAACCTTTCCTCAAAAGATTAAAACAAAGCTAGATGTAAAAAAAAAGTGATGATGTTGAATCCGAAGGTAACTTTCCTCACTGATACGATTCAAAGATGATGAGCACAATGAGAAAGAGTTTGACGAGGCTCTGGAGGTTCGAATCATAAATCAAATCTTCTTCACAATCCCTAGAATAAAATCTCTCAAAAAGCTCTCTATTTACTCAAAGCATAGAACCTCTCCAAAATATAGTCTCCTATCTTACATAGCCTTTGATAAATAGGAAAAGAGATATTAAAATCATAATATGAGCTGGAGATGAAAGGGATCAATGAATAGTTGTAATTAACTTTTGAAATCTACCAAAATACATCGTTATCATCTATAGACAATCCTGACCATCGATAGCCCATTGATGTACGATCGATGGTTCGTTGTAACGAATTGATGGTTGAAAAAGTGATTTCTGAAAATTACCAATTGTGCACTATACACCAGCGATTGTGATGTTGATTATCGATTGTTGTCTGACGACCACCGATGATGTCAAACCTAGTTTCTTGAATTCTTTGATTGTGCATTGTAGTCCATCGATTGTCTCCTAACCATTGGCAGTGTGTAAATAGCCATCGATGGTATGGTGCCTGAAATCAACATAAATGTTGAGTTTTGCATCGTTTTACCTCGTATCTTTCTGTTCATCTATTTATATTCGTAATATATCATCTTAAATAATCATCAATAATGAATGAGAGCTTGTTATTATTCAAATAAGAGATATTGTATAAACTTTGTTCTAACATCTCCTTCTCCTGCATTACACCCCAAATCCGTGTGGGGTGGGGTGGGGTGGGGTTTGGGGGGGGATAATTTTTGTATTGTTCAAAGTAAACTAGGGGGAACTCTTCACCCGTAAAAAATTATCCAACATGATGAATGTCGACCCTACCCTCCCTCCTCCCTTATTCACCTCAAACCGAACAGAGCCTCAGTTACGTGCACCACGCGTGTATGCTTAAAATAAGCTTGATTGGCAGTCACCACCCGCGGCGTTGAGAATCTTTTCCACAATTCCACGCTCAATATAGTTTTGTCCGTGCCAGTAGAAATCTCTCAATCTCTCTCCCTCTCTCTCTCTCTCTAGAATTCCTGCTTGCGTCCTCCCATTTTCTTCTCTCTCCTCCCTCTTTCCTTTCTTTAGTCCTCCCAGTTCTGCTGCCAATCTTTTAGACCTGGAAAAATTCCCTTTCTTATGAGCTCTACAATTTCCCTTTTCCCTTCTTCTTCTCATCAACAACAATGGCTGCTGATGATGAGAAGAAGAGACAGCCAAATCATGTGATCGAGGGCTCGATCCCGACGATCGTGAAGGAGCTCGTCGCCGGCGGCGTTGCCGGTGGGATCGCCAAGACCGCCGTTGCCCCGCTCGAGAGAGTCAAAATTCTGTTCCAGGTGCTTTTTTGTGCTAAAGTTGGGATTTTGACATCTGGGTTTTGGTTGAAATTGAATTTAGAATTATTGGGTTTGGGTTCTTTTTTGTAACTTTAATTTGGCGTTTTTTGTTATTTGGCCTCTTGTGGAGAAATTGATTTATTAGAGTTTGATGAGGTGTCTCCCATTTAGGGTGGATTGGGAGCAGTTTACCAAATTCTGGACACGCTTTGGTTTGCAGTTATTGAGAGGGAGACATGTATTTGTGACTAGGCGCAATTGGATTGATTTTGGGAGTATCACTAGCTTCATCTTGATAATTGTGCACGTATTAACTCTAGAATGATACTACGAAAATCCACACTGTTTTTGAACTACAAGAAACATAAGTGTACACCATGGGCGTCCTCCCTCTCGAATTGCGGTCAAAATTGATGGTTCGAAAGAAGTTAAGAGCTTGTAGTCTAGTTATCCCTACTCCTAATTGTATGCATGTGCACCAACGAGATACATATATGGACATATAAACACATGTAAACGGAGTGTTATAATGATAGCATTGTTGCCTTTTACTGTCTGCAAGATGAAAGAGAAGCCTAATTACGATTTCTGCACCTATCATCAATGAAGCACAATTGGACAGTTATGCTTGAATCGAGAGTCTTCAATGTGTGAGCGAACGTGGGCCCCCACCCACGTGACATCTTTGTCTGCTATTTCCGCGTGAAGAGATTGCCTTTGAAGGCCCACCCGAGTTAGTTCGTGAGCCTATATAATGTGTCTCTAGGGTTTTTGGGAAATGTGCGCAAGGAGAATTTTCGGCTGGGTGCATTGGTGCGGCTACAGGAAAAGGCAGAGAGGAATAGTCTTGCGGCTACAGGAGCAATTGAGGGAAGCAAGGAATTGTTTTTTCGGCTGTGATTTTTCTTGTGGTTTGCGGTTGAATTTGTGCATCTTTTGAGAGAGATAATTGTGTGAGGGATTTGAGAGTTTGTGTGAGGGTTTATTTGTGAGATTCTTGTGTAAACCCTATTTGTATTCTCTCCCTCTATTAGTAGATCTCCCCCCTCCTTGCCCCGTGGACGTAGGCAATTTGCCGAACCACGTAAAATTGGTTTACTGTTTTTGTGTGATTTGTAATAGCTTTTTAGGTTCCCTCGACGCGCAGTCCTAGAGCTGACGAGAGGAAGAGCTAATATCCTACTTTGATGAGATATATGCTTCAGATTCTTGTTCCCTTTGAGAAACAAGAATTCTTATTGCAACCTGACTCTCTTGTTGTGCTGTCGAAGTGCTGCAGAAATTTTCGCTGCGCGCAACAAGTGGTATCAGAGCCCAGATTTCAGATCTAGGGTTTTTTGGTGGAGGAAGATTCTTGTGTGAAGCTTGGTTCTTGGAGTTCTAGGCTTCGGTGGAGATAGCATTAGGAGTTGTCGTTGGAGATTTCGCTTTCCTCGTGTGGATAGGAGATCTATTTGGAATCCGGTCTAGGGTTCAGTTGGGTGGTTCCTAATTTCTATCAAATTTGTTCTTTCTCTATAATTTGGAGTTAGTTCGCAATGGGAGAAGAAGGTGAAAGCAGCAAATCAATGGCGAGTACGGTTCAAGTTGGTTTTCAGAACACCAAAATTAGTGTGGTGAAGTATGACGGTAAAATTAACTTTGGTTTGTGGATGAGCGACGTACAAGATGCGCTTAACGCTCAGAATTTGGAATAGACCATCATGGTCCACGAGAGGCCACCTAAATACGATGAGGCGATATGGGATAAGATGAATAGGAACGCGTGTGGGGTGATTAGGTCCTGTTTGGAACAGGAGCTGAAATATGATGTGATTGGGGTGACGTCTGCAATGAAGATGTGGAAAATTCTCGACAATAAGTATCTCACAAAGAGTGTTGAGAACAGGTTGCACTTGCTGCGAAGACTCTTCAGATTTCAGATGTCCAGAGGCACCTCGCTAGCAGTTCATGTGAACAACTACACTAAGTTGTTGTCGGACTTGGCGAATGTTGATGAGAAGATATCGGATGAGTACAAGACGATTATTTTGTTGGGCTCCTTACCAGATGAGGAGTATAATACCTTCGTGCTCACTTTGTTGAACGGGAGATCTTCTATCAGCTATAGTGAAGTGACTAACGCTTTGACAAATTACGATTTGAGGAAGAAGGATAAGGAGACTTCCCGCGCTAGTACTTCAGGCGAGGCCTTGTCGACGAAAGGTAGAAGCCCATATCCGAAAGATGGTAATAGAGGAAGGTCAAAGTCTAGAGGCCGCCACCAATTAACAAAGAACCAATGTGCATTCTGCAAGGAGCAGGGACATTGGAAGAGAGACTGTCCAAAGCTCAAGGAGAAGGAGAATAGCAAGAAAAAGGGCCCGAAGGCCAATGAGGTGAACGTTGCGAAAGGCGATGATTCCGATGATTCGTGATTTTCTCTATTGATTACTCCAGAGGTGAACCATGTGGATGCATCAGATTGGATGCTTGATTCCGGCGCTATCTTTCATGTGACCCCTAGGCGAGACTGGTTTGTATCTTTTGAGAAAGTCGACGGGGGTGTTGTTATCATGGGAAATGATCAATCCTGTGGCGTTTGTGGGATAGGTACCGTACGGATTCGGATGCACGATGGAGTAGTTCGTGAATTGAAGGAGGTGAGATTCGTTCCTCAGCTGAAGAAGAATCTTATCTCAGTTGGAGCTTTGGAGGCAAAGGGATTCAAGGTGACTTTCGAAAACGCTGTAGCGAAGATTACTAAGGGATCATTGGTGGTGATGAGGGGAGTCCGCAATCGAAATTTGTATTATCTGAAAGGAAGCACCGAGATTGGCCAGGTTGCTTCGGCTATTTCAGAAGCGGACATGAGCAGACTTTGGCACTATAGGTTGGGGCACACAGGTGAAAAGTCACTGCAGGCATTGTGCAAGCAGGGGCTATTGAAGGGAGCCAAGAGTGGAAAGATTGAGTTTTGTGAGCACTGTGTTCTTGGCAAGAAAACGAAAGTGAAGTTCGGGACTGCCATTCATCAGACGAGGGGCATCCTGGACTACGTGCACACAGACGTTTGGGGTCCCACCAAGACTGTATCACTTGGTGGTCGACATTGGTTCGTCACTTTTGTAGATGACTATTCTAGGCGTTGTTGGGTGTACACCATGACGAAGAAGAGTGAAGTCCTAGATTTGTTTGTGGAGTGGAAGAAGAGATTGGAACTGCAGACGGGGAGAAAGATCAAGACGTTGCGATCAGACAACGGTGGTGAGTATACTTCTGACCCCTTTCAGCAGCTATGTCGAGACGAGGGCATAGAGAGGTACTTCACGGTTAGTCATACACCGCAGCAAAATAGGGTGACAGAGAGGTTGAATCGGTCTTTACTGGAGAAGATCCGATGCTTATTGTCGCAGAGTGGTTTGGAGAAGATCTTTTGGGCTGAGACACTTACATATGCGAGCCACCTCATTAATAGGCTGCCTTTATCTGTGATTGAGGGGAAAACCCCTATGGAGATATGGTCGGGAAAGCCAGCACATGACTATGACCAGCTCAAGGTATTTGGGTGCCCTGCATATTATCATGTTAGAACTGATAAATTGGAACCTCGAGCTAGGAAGGCCATATTTGTAGGATTCAAGCGTGGTGTCAAGGGATACAAGCTTTGGGATCCAGTTGATAAGAAGATTGTGCTGAGTAGGGACGTCACGTTTGATGAGGCTTTTATCTTGAAGCTTCCCAGCTCTCGTCAGGTGGAGAGCGACCCGACGGAGGAGACATCGCAGGTGGTGGAGATCGATGCAGCTCCACATTGTCCAGATGGTACAGTATCCATGCAGGTGCCGACTGAGGTGACGCCAGGCGAGCACGACGGTGACACGAAGGATACGAGTACAAATGTGCAGGATCAGGAACCGACGGCTCAGGTTCAGGATTCTATTGCGGTTCGGAGACAGAGGAGAAATATACAGATGCCAGCACGGTATGCCGACACAGTTGCATATGCACTTCCGGTGGAGAGTATCGATGAGTTGGTGCCTACTATATTCAGAGAGGTCGAGCAGAGTTCGGAGGCTGATTCGTGGCAGGTGGCTATGCAGGAGGAGATGGAATCTCTTCATAAGAACGATACATGGGAGCTGGTTGAGCTTCCAAAGGGGCGGAAGGCAATTGGTTGCAAGTGGGTATACACAAAGAAGGAGGGCATTGAAGGCACTCCATTGAGATTCAAAGCTAGGTTGGTTGCGAAGGGCTATGCACAGGAGGAAGGTATTGATTATAATGAGGTTTTCTCTCCGGTGGTGAAGCACTCTTCGATTCGGATTTTGCTAGCTTTAGTGGCACAGTATGGTTTGGAGTTAGATCAGTTGGATGTGAAGACGGCATTTCTTCTTGGTGATCTTGATGAAGAAATATATATGACTCAGCCATTGGGATTCCGAACTGTAGGGAAGGAAAAATTAGTTTGCAGATTAAAGAAATCACTATACGGTTTGAAGCAGTCTCCTCGACAGTGGTATAGGCGATTCGATGGTTTTATGCTTGATCATTCGTACACTCGGAGCCAGTTTGATCCTTGCGTATATTTTCGTAAGTTTAAAGGAGGTGCGTACATTTATTTATTGCTTTATGTCGATGACATGTTAGTTGCCTCTACTTCCAGATCGGCTATAGATGAGTTGAAAGTTCAGCTTTCAAATGAGTTTGAGATGAAGGACTTGGGCGAGGCGAAGCGCATTCTAGGGATGGAGATCGGCAGAGACAAGAAGAAGGGCAGAATTTGTTTGACACAGGTGGCTTATTTGAAGAAGGTTCTACAGTGATTCCATGTTAGCATGGATACGAAGCCAGTTAGTGTACCTTTGGGAGCCCATTTGAAGCTTTCAGCTGGTCTTTCACCGAAGTCAGTTGAAGATCGTGAGTTGATGTCGAATACTCCATATGCGAGCGCGGTTGGGAGCTTAATGTACGCGATGGTATGTACGAGACCGGATTTGTCACAGGCAGTAAGCATGGTATCGAGATACATGCACGATCCAGGAGTGGGTCATTGGGATGCTGTGAAATGGATTTTGAGGTACATTCGAGGTACGCTCAATGTTGGTTTGGTTTATGAGCGGAACACTACAGGTGGGCAGCTATGCATTGGTTATGTTGATTCGGATTATGCCGGGTATGCCGGGGATTTGGATAAGCGCCGGTCTACGACAGGGTATGTGTTTACTTTGACTCGTGCGCCGGTGTGTTGGAGATGCACCTTACAGTCGACGGTGGCTTTGTCTACGACGGAGGTAGAGTATATGGCAGTTACGGAGGCTGTGAAGGAGGCTATTTGGCTTCGAGGACTTTTAGAGGAACTTGGTATATCGCAGAGGTCCGTCACTATTCATTATGATAGCATGAGTGCTATCTATTTGGAGAAAAATCAGGTTTTTCATGCGAGAACGAAGCACATTGACGTTCGTTATCACTTCGTTCGGGATGTTCTTGAAGATGGCGATGTGGAAATTATGAAAGTCCACACGAAGGATAATCCGGCAGATATGCTCACTAAGGTGGTTCCGAACAACAAGTTTGATCATTGTCGAAACTTGTTGCACATCCGTGATTGTTAAGGCCGTTGACGGCCATTTGGGTGAACTACGTTTGGCTTGATTCCTTGGGCAAGAGGATACGTAGGCAGTCTTTCAGATGCAGCTGGTTTGGATTAGTTGATGTTGATGGGGGTGAGATTGTTTGGACTCTCGTTCGGGTTCTCGACTTGTTGTAGATTGACTTCATACTGGACACAACAAGTGGGACATTTGGTTGCTTTGGTGTCGGCTCAGTTTTGAGAAAACTTCACCGAGGTGGAGAATTGTGAGCGGACGTGGGCCCCCACCCACGTGACATCTTTGTCTGCTATTTCCGCGTGAAGAGATTGCCTTTGAAGGCCCACCCGAGTTAGTTCGTGAGCCTATATAATGTGTCTCTAGGGTTTTTGGGAAATGTGCGCAAGGAGAATTTTCGGCTGGGTGCATTGGTGCGGCTACAGGAAAAGGCAGAGAGGAATAGTCTTGCGGCTACAGGAGCAATTGAGGGAAGCAAGGAATTGTTTTTTCGGCTGTGATTTTTCTTGTGGTTTGCGGTTGAATTTGTGCATCTTTTGAGAGAGATAATTGTGTGAGGGATTTGAGAGTTTGTGTGAGGGTTTATTTGTGAGATTCTTGTGTAAACCCTATTTGTATTCTCTCCCTCTATTAGTAGATCTCCCCCCTCCTTGCCCCGTGGACGTAGGCAATTTGCCGAACCACGTAAAATTGGTTGTACTGTTTTTGTGTGATTTGTAATAGCTTTTTAGGTTCCCTCGACGCGCAGTCCTAGAGCTGACGAGAGGAAGAGCTAATATCCTACTTTGATGGGATATATGCTTCAGATTCTTGTTCCCTTTGAGAAACAAGAATTCTTATTACAAGCTGACTCTCTTGTTGTGCTGCCGAAGTGCTGCAGAAATTTCCGCTGCGCGCAACACAATGATCCTCAAGGGATTTCTATTTGGAATCTGAGGAGTCTACACAACTGTTTGGTCATTGTTTGCAAGAATTCCTGCAGCAATAGGAGCTTCGTACGGCTTTAGCTACTATGTTAAGATGTAGCATTGGAAAGAAATTGTTGTGCTTTAAGATAACTAATGCACGGATTGAACTTTTTCCTCACTTATTATAGTTATCTTTTAATGTAGATGAGAAAAGGGGAGCTCGGTGCATGCAGCCTTACCTTGCATTTCGTTTTTACAAGATGTTGTTTCCACAAGTCAAACCTGTGACCTCTAGGTCACCCAGTGACAAGTCTTAATGTTGTGCTAGGGCTCCCTCTATCTTTTAACATAGCTCATCATCAAAATAATTGACATATATCCATTTATCTAATTAGATTATTCTTTCTTTGCCTCAAACTTCCATTTAGCTTTGCGATAGATGTTTCTCTTCATATGCTCATTCAGTTAATTTTGATGTATTGAAGACTGCTTTATGGCTATTAGCAATGATGACAGATGATATATCACCTTTGCATATACCTATGAAGCAAGGAACATGTTAAATTGTTAAGTGTAAATGTAGGAGTAACTAATTATATGTGAATTGCGCAGAATGAGGTTTGCAGTAGTGCTCTGTTTTCTGCATTTCAGGTTTTTTTGGTTGTCTGATTCCATTTGATGAAATTATTCATAAATTTCGCTATTTTATTGATTGCGCAGACCAGAAAAGCAGAATTTCAAAGTATTGGGTTGTTTGGATCTTTTAGAAAGATTGCTCAGAATGAAGGGTTGCTAGGGTTTTACAGGTCCGTCTTGTTTGTAGCTCGCTACTTTTTTTTTTTTTGGGTAATTGCACATAAACCCCCTCTTCAATAGCTTTAGTAGCACTTCCCACTCCCCCTCCCCCTCCCCGAACTAATTTATTAGCATCTAGCTCAGATAGATTGCAGATAACACCCCTCTCCCTCATGAGTTGAGGGGGGCTAAGTTCTAGTAAGTTACTTGAGGTGTGTTAAGTGCTACCAGAGATATAGATGAGGGGGCTTATGTGCAATTTGCCCTTTGTTTTTTATGCTATTCAGCATTTATCCCATTGTGTATTTTTCAGAGGTTGATTTGCTCTGTGGTTTCTAGGGGAAATGGAGCAAGTGTTGCTCGAATAGTACCTTATGCAGCTTTACACTTTATGGCTTATGAGCAATACCGCCGGTGGGTTATTCTCGGTTTCCCAAATATTGGAACAGGCCCTGTACTTGATCTAGTAGCCGGATCAATTGCTGGAGGAACTGCAGTCATATGCACCTACCCTCTTGATTTGGTTCGCACTAAATTAGCTTATCAGGTAAAAATTATGAAGCCTTAGAACTTTTAAATATCCTCTTCATAAGCTTTATTTTAATATGACACAATGGCCACCGAATTTTAGTTATCTTTTCTGCCAAAGTTTTATCCATCAAGTCAAAGAACCAAAGTAACGAAATTTGATTCTACCTGCTTTACATCATGTAGTTAATGTTGGGCCACAAAGGAAATTGTACTTGAGCTCATGAGAAACTCTCCTTTCAGGTTGTTGGATCATCTAGGTCAAAGTTCAGAGGATTATCCAGCACTGAACATGTTTATAATGGCATATTAGATTGTATTTCAAAAATTTACAAAACAAATGGCATCAGAGGCCTCTATCGAGGTGTTGGTATGTATCTCTTGTTTTTCTTGTTTTCTTTACTGGGTTCCCACTGGTCTTTTATGCATTACTTCACACAATGTTTGCCATTTCCACTTTTCCTAAATTGCCCATTCTGTATCAATATAACTGTGCACTGCACTAAGTAAACATATTGCTTATGTCATCATTCCATCATCATCTAAACCTTCCCTATGAATATGGGATTGATCTCCAAACGCAGCCTTCAGGCCAAGGTTGATTGAACTTTTACAACTGACTGTCAAGCTGAGACAAACAGCCTTTTGAATTATGCCAATTTATGGCCGTGGAGTGATAGAGAAGAGAGCAGTTTAGCATAAGTCCTGCTAGACGAGTTGGTAGATAGAAAAACTTGCCTCATTGCATCTTGGACTTTAGGCTTATGCAACTAAACAATCCTTCATAATTGTCCTTGAATAAAGATTATTCACATGAATAACACTAGAGATGATTTTAGGAGAACTTCATGGACATATTCTTTAATTTTGATGTTGATATAACCCCAGTACCATCCTCAATTTTGGACAGATCCTCTGTAGTTCTACTGCTGCAGAGTGAAATTTTTTGACTCGTCTACTAGGAAGTCTATTTGTCAAAAAAACAATTGTCTATTTCTCAAGGTTTCAAATGGTGACAAAAAGCACCGCTATAGCAGTGCTAATAGCATTAGCGGTGGTCCGCCGCACTGCTTTGGGCAATTGCAGTGGCAAAAGGCATCTCCGTAATTTTTGCTCGCAATGGCGCTAAGAAGTTAACCGTTATTTTAAAAGCGAGCAATTGAGTTGGATTTTTAAAAGCAGGGCAATTGAGTTGGATATTTAAAAGTAAACCTGACCAGTAGCTAACCCAACCCTAATTTTTAATAAAACCTAATCCCGTTCCCATTTGCCTCTCTCCTCCTCTCTAATCCCCGTCGATAAAATAAACTCCAAATACTGTCACCTTCTTTCTTCATTCTCGTGTCTCTCCTAACCCTGCCGGCTCCCTAATATCTAATAATAAAAAATCTTAAACAGGTACGTCTTTTCACTTTGTATAGTACTTTGTTAATAATATTATGTGATGTCTATTTCATGTTTAGGATCTCTATAAATCATCAAATATGCATTTGTAGCGTTTTTTTCCTTGAAGTTTTCTTATTTTTTTATATATGCATACATATTTAAACCGGACTGCTATTTGGATTTGCACTTTTTGCCGTTTTTGTGGCTATTACCCGCAAATAGGCTTTAGCGGTACCTCACCGCTACGCTATGCTATCCGCTATCCACAACCTTGTTGTTTCTCTGGGGGTAAAAGAGTAAAAAATATATACTCAGGTTTCTATTATGCAACAATAGAACTACAAGGGATCTACCCTCAATTGGGCAATAATACAGGGGCTCTATCCGCAATTGGGAAATAGTATATGTCGTCTTTCTGCAATTGGGCAATAGTTTAGAGGGTCTATTTGCAATTAACCCTATTATTTTGTGAGACTCAAATAGTTGTTTTTCATTTCCAAATGTTCGGGTTTAATTTGACATGCTAGATATGTGATCAGGTCCAACCTTATATGGAATCTTCCCATACTCCGGACTAAAATTCTACTTCTATGAGGAGATGAAAACCCATGTTCCTGAAAATCACAAGAATGATGTAATTGTGAAGCTTGCATGCGGATCTATTGCTGGTTTATTAGGCCAGACAATGACCTATCCCCTTGATGTTGTGAGGAGACAAATGCAGGTAACATTTTCCCTTTTGTACTAATATTTGGATATGAAGTTTTAGCAAAAATGGAAATGGAAATCAAATTGGAAAATTTTGATTTTCAGGTACAAGCACTCTCAACTTCTAGCCAGGATGTGGCAAAGGGAACATTGGAAAGCCTTGTGATGATTGTTCGAAATCAAGGTTGGAGACAACTCTTCTCTGGCTTAAGCATAAACTATCTGAAGGTGAGTAGGATCAGTTTTCTTTCTATCATACACTAGATTAAGTTGATTAACACCATATGCATAGATCAATTTTTCTGTGTCATGTTATATTATGATATATAGGTTTAATTAACAAGGTTTTCAAATCTCGGGTTTTGGCTGTTTCAGATAATTTGGTGGAGCCAATCTGAAAGAATGCCAAAAAAACGTTATTGTTGAGCCTTACAGAACTTAGAGAGTTTGATCAAATAATGAAAGAATAAGCTCACTAGGAAAGATCGATAAACTTAAAAACTATTAAAACCTAGCCATCTATTTAACTAGAGTTATTGATCGGATCTCAGGGACTGCTTACAGGGGCTTATGTTTTTTTTTGTGGGGGTGGGGGGAGGGGGCGGGGGACCAAGTAATTAACAAATAGTTCGCTAATTGTTCATCAAATATTCACTTGCATTCGATTTAGCAGTTCATTTGACAGTAAAAAAAATAGTTCTTAGCATTCAGTTAATAAACCATGGAAGTTGGGAACTTGGGATGCTATAGTGAACCACGTCCTGGGTTCAGTCATCCCGGATTCACGTGGAACATGACTGGAATCACCAACTCCAATGACCCGATTTAGATTTCAAACTAGCTAAAAATTTTGAAAAAAAAAACTCTTTTAAAAGAATAAAAATCAAAAAAAGGTGAGAAATTAAGCAAGTAAAGTATGCATTCCCTATTGCAACATGATTCTCAAGATTTTTACCATTACTGATATCAACTAGCACATTTCTTAAATTTGACTCTTGTTAAACCTCTAATTCCTACATTTAAGAACTGAACCTAAAGCGTACCACGTTCCCTGGCATACCATATAAAACTACCCCCTCGTACCTGATTCCTAATAAGCGGTATACCACGCTCCCGAACAAACCGGGTTCCGTACCATTATGTCATAAATAAATAGAATTTAACTGGATGTATATTCGATTCGTTTTATTGTCAAATATTCCTTTAAGGTGTTATTCCTTATAATTTGTATTATTACATGTATGATATTATATTTTGACCTGTTTACATTTTGTAATTGAAAGTCTGTACTAAGTTTGATAGACTTGAAGAGCCCTATGTCATTTTAAAAATTACTTTTCTTTAACCAAATAAATGTATCTTTTCAATTACATAGTTTAATGTTCATAAATTATAAATTATTATTGAAATAAATACACAATAATATTTGATAAATATTCTTGAATATTCAAAACATGATTTTCTTTGAGTTTGAAGGAATTTGGAGAGCGATATTCAAATTTGTATTCAACTTCGAAGATTTTTAAATGAATACAAATACGATACCACAAATTAAATATTCAAAAGTAGGAGCCCATAGAAAGGGGGGGAAACATATTGGTTCACTCATATGCCAAACTTCTTAATGTGCTGCTTATCTATGGTTTATAGTTTCCAGTGGCGCATGTGAATCATAGAATGAAGCATTTATTTTACGAAATGTAAGCTTCCCTTGTTTTTTTATTAAGTTGATAGTATTGTCATTAAGCATGCATGTATTTAACTTCTTCAGGTAGTTCCATCTGTGGCCATTGGCTTTACAGTCTATGATATGATGAAATCAATTCTTAAGGTACCATCTCGAGATGAAATTACTATCCCAGTAGTAACCGAAGAAAGAAGTAGCTCATCATCTCTTCATTCTGGTTGATCGCCCGCATACCTATCAAAATATTCATGTCAACAAATAACAACCTATATTTGTTCACAATTTCTGCTTCTGAGGGCTCATTCCTCTGTACATTAAAACCGCCCCTCTCTATACCTCTTCATTGTTTTGGGGGTTATTTTTTGCCCAGAGAAGCCACAATTTTTTTCCCCCTTCAGTGCTGATAAATAAGCCATCAATGATTCTTTGCTGTATTTGGATCGATATAAATACTTACTGAAATTATGTCGTCGTTATACACATGGTAATCCTTGTACGGTATGTTGCTTCTTGTTCGACCGTGCTCCGCCTCTACTTCTGTAGTTAAGAGAATGGTAAACATTTTCATGAAATATACTATACTACACAAAAACTCATCATGCTGAAATTTACCACCGCGTTCAGGAAATTTATTGGTGAAATGGAGCTCGTCATTTTTGTCCATGTATCTTCTGAATTTTTGGTTCTAGTATTATCTAAACCGGGCAGAGAACTTCAGATAGAGCAGAACTTCAGATGGAGCATGGCATCCTCCTGCGCAAGCTAAGGCTTGTAGTTGACTGTGATATGACCTTTTAACTTTTTTAGTTTCTAAGAGCTAGCTAATGTAAAAGGGTAAACTTAAAAAACTACATGAACTCTCAAAGTTTGCTCAAAAACTAAGCTGAACTTTATTCGCTAAAAGAACTAACATGTTTGGCAAAAGGAAAGTAAATAGAAAGAGAAGAAATAAGAAGTATTTTCTTATGAAGATATTTTCGTATCGTTTTCTATTTTGTAAAATCTTGTTTGATGTTAGAAAGTAAAAAAGATAGAACACTGAGGTGGCAAGCGGCGTGGTACTTCCTTTCTTCTTGTTCTATTTGGTTATCATGGAAAGTAATAGTTGAAAGTGGACAAGTAAAGCTAAAATGATACGTAAAAAATCTAAAAATATATTCGCTCTCCTCTCTGTTCACTTTCCATCCATTTTCTCCAAATTTTAGGGAAAGCGAAGTGAGCTAAAATGTTGATGTGGCATTCTTTACTTCTCAATCACTTTTCATAGATTTGTCAAATCCCTAGCAGGATAAAAATGAAAAGTGGAGTCACTTTTCAATTTTCGGTGCACTCTCCATTTACTTCCCGATTGTTAAACAAGTACTTGGTATTATCCATTGACTTGATATTGTCCACTATCAAAAAGTAAAGTAGTAGAAAAATCATTATTCTTACTTATAGTCGTTGATAATTTCATGTGCAATTGTGATTCATTTTAAATCAAACGCTTATTATATATTCCTAAAACAATAAAAATGGGATAAAGTTCATGTCTACTTGGAAAACTTACAAAAAAACGCCCCTGTAGTATTGCTGTTTCGATCTTAATACCCTCTAGTTCTGCTGTCACAAATAGACCTCCTAAGCGAATGTTTTTGACTATTTAGCCCTAAGGGATCTATATGTCAAAAAAAAAAAAAAACAATTTTTAGGGTAATTAGAATCAAATATTCACCCAAACAGTCTATCTCCAACAATAAAACTATAGGGACAGTAAGTTAATTACATCGATACTAAAGAGCGTCTAACCGCAACTAACCCTACATAAATTTTATCGTATTTTCCTAGAAGCAGTAAGACATATTAGCATCTATGTAAAATAGAGCCGATTATTTGTGGAAAAGGTGAAACGACTGCTTCAGGCTTTTTAAATAGTGGAGTTTGTTCATGGCAGCAAAAAAATTTCAAGTACAGGTGCCAAACTGTTGAGCAACATTGCTGCCAATAGTCACTCGTTGCCCTAAACACAAACCCCGGGCGCCCCCCCCCCCCCCCCCCCCCCAAAAAAAAAAAAAAAAAGCACAGAACAAGGCTTTTTTGGGTATTAGACCAATAAATCATAAGTATTTTCATACTTGTCTGTCACATCTTTATATTTTGATATTAGTCCCCCAGATGGCATCAATATGTCGATATTAGTCCATATGTTACTATCTTCGTTCAAAACACTCAACAATGATTAGGTTTAACCTAACCATATCAGGAGAATTACTAAAATACTCACTCCCATAAGGACCTGTCTACATAAAAGTTTTTTTTATTACCCTAATTGTGATCTTGCCCCCATCATGCCCTGAATCGACTCAAAAAATCGAGTCCAATCCTTCACTGAAGGCTGAAGATGAAGAATCCCCACAATATTTGGGTGAAGTAGCATTTAAGCAACTGTGATAAGGGAAATGAGTTTGCAGCTAATTGACTATTGGAGAAGATGATAGGTGAAACGGGTTCGGATTGGGGCTCTTAATAGGTTTCTTAAGCTTTAACGGGTATATAGGTCTGGGATTAGGAGGGAGGCGTATAGATGTTGTTATAGCCACTTTGGTGATGAAAAATAATCTTCAATCAATTGCAGACAAGTGTCACACATATGCATAATCGAGTCAGCGTTTCGAGATAACCAAATGCCCAATTCGGTCAATTCGACACGCCGACATCTTGAGAGGACGACCCGAAAGGCGTTACACGTTAATCCCTGGCTAAGTCGACTGCTTAATCACCCCACTCGACCGACTAATCGGCCGACATCTTGCGAAGGCGACTCAAAAGGCGATACTTCTCGACCACCGGACAAGTAGAAAGGCAATGAAATGCCTCAAGCCTCGAGCCCCCTCCTGCTTACTGGCGACCAATCACCTCGTAATAAATGTTATTAAATGCATTATGGGTGTCATCATTCCTCTGTCCCTAATAGTCTTTATGACCCCTCAGACCACGTCGGCACCGTGCACGTACCCCCAATCACTTCGCATTTAATACCGAAGTGACCTCTCCTCCACTTGTCGGCCGACACCTGTAAAGCTGAGGCTGACGTGGCCGTCATCCTATACTCAACCAAAGTTATCATTCTACCCTTCTACCACCACTATAATAGGGATATTATTTTTAATAATAATGTAAGATCATTACCACTACTCATTGTGCTTAAGAACTACTCCAGTTCATTTTACTTCTCCACTCAAGCAAATCATTGACTTGGTCATCGGAGGAACAACTAGGGAACCAACCCTGCCCTCTTACAATATATTACTTGTGCAGGGAAGAACAACCTACACTAGAACCAGACATTCGGAGAGTTATAGGACCTCTATCAATTTAATCACTTCTTTCACTGACTATTTGATATCAGCCATAAACAGTTTGGCGCCCATTGTGAGGCCTTCTTTCTTCTCCGAGCAATCATGTCTGATTCTGAGTGCGTGCCTGGTCAGTCCATCCCCATAGAGTCACATTCGAACCATGTCTCCACCCAACGGATCACCTAAGCCTACCAGCAGCAGTTCGTTGTCTTCACCATCGAATTCCTCCTCCTCAGCCCGCTTACTTCGTTGCTCCTCCACCATCTGGAGACCAGCCTTTAATAACTCACCCTCCATCAGGAGTCTAGCTTAAGGCTCCTGCTCCGCCTCTGCATGCTGACCATGTCGGACAATAGAGAAGTCGCGCCGAGCATGTATCTCCTCCTCCACACCAGCCGACCCGCCGTGCAGATCAAAACTAGTGCTACCCTCCATACCTAGAGGTGACTGGGTGTAGGCTATCTAAAAATCACAATAGATAGCTGATCCCTACGAAATTACAAGGCAATGGTTCCTTCGAATCAAGAAGCAGAATTCATCCTTGCGATCGAAACAGAAGAGATTTCTAAATCATTACATCCGCAGCATTATAATCGCTACAAACACGACCTCATGTTTAAGATGATTGATCTTGATGATTGCGATAATAACATGACCAATATTATATTAGCAACTATTAGAGATGCTGATGAACAATGGAATAATTTCAGAAATGAAAGGTTGGACTTAGTTGGTGAGTTGCTTGGTAGAGAGCTGTGGGCAAATATTCGTCTAAAAGACACTATGGATGTTGATTCCCGACAAGTTCCAGCAATGAAAGCTACAATCAAATAGCTTTCGGGTCGATAAGCGGAAAACTACAAATGGAGGACTTTTCACATAGATCGAGAAGAGTTACAATTCGACGACACTTCCGATAACTGATGGAAACTCTATTCAGCAGTCTTCACAATCTTCAGTAAAAGTTACAATCTGATGACTTTCACACTCCACAACAGCTAAAAGCTAGGATTACAGAACAACGATCCTTGCAATATCCTACAGAAGAAGTTACAAGTCAACTAACTCCTTCTAAAACGCGG
>BQKN01000183.1:472376-494023 GCA_022839385.1 Asparagus kiusianus
AAGTCAAATTTTCTTTTGTTTTCTTCATTGCAATTTTCCCACATACACTGGGGAAAGTCCCAACCTCAGTCGTGACGGAAGGGAGCACACTACCATAGGAGCACAGCAAGATCCTCGGTGTTATCACGTCGCTCCAGGCCCCTCAACTACATACATGGCCTCCGGATATAATCGGACTTACCGACCAATCACAAAATCCATTGGGGGGAACATTCCTCTCACCGATGACATCATGAACGTTACCTGTGAGAAATTCAAGATGCCCTAAGTAGAGAAGTACAAGGGCGATGGAGACCCTACGGAGCATGTTCAGAATTACTATGACATGATGAGCATGCTGCAGGCTCCCAAAGCCATTATCTGCAGATGCTTTACCATCACCTTATGAGGAAGTGCCAAGCTCTGGTGGAACTCTCTGGAGAAGAAATCCATTGATAGATTCGAATAACTCAGCCAGAAGTTTGTGTACTACTTCTTGGCTGACACCAAGTAAAAGTTACCTGCTCATGTGTTGATACAGATGAAGCAGGAGCCTAGAGAGCTATTTCAAGAGGTTCCAAGCAAGGCAGCTGGAAGTTGATGACCCGGGGAGCGCGGTCACCATGTCAGCTATTGTAGTCGGCCTATCGAACAATGAGCTGGCCGATTCACTAGCCAATAAGTGATGCTCCACCTACCAGTAGTTGATGACCAAGGCTCATGGATACATGGACATGGAGGATGCCCAAGCCTACAAGAATGCGGCTAGAGCAACAGAAGCGACAGTGGTGACAACGGTGACATTAGTAAACTCAGCAATAGTAGAAGATCCACTTTTAGCAACCCCTGTTGCACCAACCATGCCGACAGCCGCTGCAATAGGCAGTTTGTACAGCCAGTACAGGAGTCAGCTAGGGATCTCCTTCCGAGACCCGAGTTGGCGAGCCATCCTCCCAGAGCCGACTATCGCCCGGATCGGTCTAACAAGAGGGACCAAAAGAGGGAGCCGATGCCCAAATCAATGCTACAGCCCTCAACACCTCTCTCATTGAGGCCCTCTATATGGTTTAGCAGGAAGAGTATCTCAATTCTGTCCCTCAAATGAAATCAAAGTCTTGCAATCAAGACACTTGGCAATACTGTCGATACCATAGGGATCATGGCCATCTCATCAATGTTTGTCGAGTCCTTCAAAGGTATATCGAGGACTTGATACAGAGAGGGTACCTTAGGAAGCTTGTCTCCTCGAGGGACCGGAAGGAAGCCGCCTTAGCAGGAACCGATGGGAGGTCTCGCTCCTGGTTACCTCGCCCTCAACAGTCGCCTAATAGTAAGACCACCGAAGCCAGCCATAAGGGGGTCATCAACACTATTAGCGGCGGTCCTACCATTGGAGGATTGTCTAATAACGCTCAGAAGAGATATGTCAAACGAGCATTGTGGGTGAATGTATGCGACAAGAGGCCAAGAGCAGAAGAGCCCATATCCTTCAATGATGCTGACTTGAAGGACGTGGAGACGCCTCATGGTAATCCTATTGTTTCCAAGTCAAGAGGATCATGGTCGATACAGGAAGCTCCGTCGATGTCATATATATCGATGCCAAACAGATAGGCATTGACAAGTCCGGATTGCAGCCTTGTCTGGGGCTGCTCATCGGCTTTACAGGGAATGCACTCCAGCCAGAGGGAATGACAACACTCTCAATGGTGGGCAAGTACCCCCAACAGTCCTCCGTTCAGGTCTAGTTTGTGGTGATGGACATCAAGTCGGCCCAAAATGTCATACTAGATAGAATTGTCCTCTATCTAGTACGGGTCATCCCCTCCACATATCATTAGATGTTGAAGTTTTTAACCTCGGAAGGAGTCGGCATGACTAGGAGCAACCAACGAGAGGCCAAATCATGCAATCTCCTCTCGACAAACGGAAAGGGAGTGCAAGAGACCCTGGCGATCGAAAAAACTTATGGAGAAAGACTTAAGAGTAGAGAGGACGACTCCCATTGAGGAGCTTCAAGAGATACTGATTGACCAAGAAGGATTGAAGAAGGTCAAGGTCGGATCTGGCCTCGTTGAACCTCAACGAGGGGAGATGATTTTGTTCCTATTGGTGAACATTGACGTATTCGCTTGGAGACCAGAAAATATACCAGGAATTCCTCCCGAAGTGATGAGCCATGAGCTTACAGTCGATCGACACACTTAAGCTAGTTCGACAGAAGAAGCGATATCTCGGCCCCGATAGGCAGAAGACGGCCGTCGATAAAATTGACTGACTCCTAAGAGCTAGATTTATTCGGGAGGTGCAATACCTAGAATGGCTATCTAATATGGTGTTGGTGAAGAAGGCTCTCAACTAGTGGAGGATATGTGTAGACTTCACTGATCTCAACAAGGCACGTCCAAAGGATGGCTACCCCCTCCCTCAGATCGATCAACTAGTTGACGGGAGCACAATACATGAACTACTCAGCTTCATGGACGCCTTCTCTGGCTATAATCGGATCTGTATAGCAGAGTATGACCAATAGAAGACCCCATTCATTACGGACCAAGGGACATATTGCTATAAGGTGATGCCCTTCGGTCTCAAGAATAGTAGCGTCACCTACCAGCAGCTCATCAACAATATCTTCAGGCCCCCAGATTGGCTGGAATGTAGAAGCCTATGTGGACAACATCCTGGTGAAATCGAATCAGGCGTCGACCCACATAGCTAACCTTGATGAAACCTTCTATGTCCTTCGGCGCTACCACATGAAGCTCAACCCAGTTAAATACGCTTTTGAGGTGAAATTAGGAAAGTTACTCAGGTTCATGATCACCCAAAGAGGCATTAAGATCAACCCTGAGAAGATAGCCGCCATAGAGCAGCTACCCGAGCCCCGCACATTGAAGATATCTAGAGGTTGAACGGAAAGATAGCTACACTAGGTCGCTTCCTATCCAAATCAACCGAGAGGAGCCTCCTATTTTTCAAGATTCTGAGGGGAAGCAAGGAGCTGAAGGAAAGTAAGAGATGGACGGCCGAGTGCAGCGCAGCCTTTAGAGATCAAGACATGCTTGAGCACTAAGCCACTGCTGAGTCAACCGAGGGAAGGGGATACCTTGTATTTATACTTGGTCGTCTCTACAGAAGCCGTTAGCTTTGTTCTGATTCGAGAAGAGGAGAACGCCCAGAAGCCAGTCTGTTATGTCAGTCGAATATTGAAGGTAGGTGAAGTTAATTATCCTCTCATCGAAAAGGCTTCATTCATCCTCATCACCATTGCCAGAAGGCTCCGCCCCTACTTCCAAGCACGTTCAATAATTGTGTGGACTAGCTTGCCTCTGAAGAATGTACTCAGGAGCCCCACAACTTCAGGAATGATGGTCGCTTGGTCGGTCGAGCTCAGCGAGCACGATGTACAATACAAACCAAGGACGATAATTAAGGCCCAGGCCTTGGCTAACTTCCTTATTGAATCAACCCCACCGGAGGATGAATCAGATGCGCCCTCACCGGCAACACAACCAAAGCCTTCGACGCCTCAAGCAGCTAAGGCACCTGCCCCTCTGACGCGCCGTGCACTTGAATATAGCTCGCCAGAGTTCGCCTCTTGGTGGTTGCTGAAAGTAGGCGGATCCTCTAGCGAGGCTGACAGTGGAGCAAGAGTAGTCTTATGCAGCCCTGATGGGTTAACGCACGAGCACTCCATTACTTTTGCATATTCAGCCTCTAACAACGAGGCTGAATATGAAGCACTTCTGGCGGGTCTTTGAGTCGCCTTAATAGTAAGAGCTGAGCGCATCTATATTTTGGACGACTCCCAACTTGTTGTCCATCAGGTGAATGGAGAGTATGCCACCAAGGATACTAGGATGGTCCAATATTTGAAGGCAACTAAAGATCTATTAGCCAATTTCACCAATTTTAGAATCACTAAGTCCCCCACAACCTCAATGCTCGGGCAGATACTCTATCCAGGGTTAGATCAACCAGTTCGGGAAGCAGTTTGGGGCAAGTGTACATTGATACCCTTGAGTGCCCGAGCATCATCTAGGCATCGGATGCTGTCATGCAAGCTGAGACACCCGTTGAGACGTGTTAGATCGATCCTATCATCTAGTATCTAATGCGGGGGACCCTACCAGAGAATGTCGTTGAAGCTAGGAGTCTGTAAAGGAACCCTCGACGCTATCTCATGCTTGATAGTCAATTCTATCGACTGTCATACTTTAGCAGTGGCGCGGGACCCTATCTCTGGTGTCTTCAGCCTGCTGAAACTAATTATGTTCTCCGAGAGATCCATGAAGGGACTTGTGGGAATCACCCTAGGGCTAGAACTCTTGCCCAGAAGATCATTCGATAGGGGTACTATTGGCCCACCATACTGGCCAAATCCAAAAAAGCTTGTCTCTTTGTGCAAGAAGTGACAATTCTTTTCAACCATTCTGCGAGCAACAACCACTAAGCTCACCTCCATTCTAAGCCCAATTCCTTTCACCCGGTGGGGGTTGAATTTGTTGGGCTCTCTCCCTTAGCTTCTAGGCAGCGAAAGTTATTGATTGTCGCTATCGACTACTTTACTAATTGGATCGAGGTAGAGCCCTTAGCTAAGATTGGTGAAAGTGACGTCACAAATTTTATTTGGAAGTCCATTGTCTGGCGATTTGGTGTACCCCTCTCATTTGTGGTGGACAACGACACTCGGTTCGACAACGAGGGCTTCCAAAGTTTTTGTGAAGAGTGGAACATTCAACTCAAGTTCTCCTCCGTCACTCACCCCAAGTGCAATTGACTTGGAGAATCTGCTAACAAATGCATCCTCCAAGCACTGAAGAAAAAGGTAGATACGGTAGCGGGAAATTAGGTTAAAAAGTTGCCTGGGATTCTGTGGTCCTACTGCACCACTCATAAGAACTCAACAGAAGAAACCTCCTTCAAGTTGGCCTATGGAGCCGAATCAGTCACCCTAGTCGAAGTCGGCATGACAACAATCTAACTGCGACATTTTGACGAGAACTTGAACGCAGAGGGTCTTCGAATCGAACTCGACCTTATTTACGAAGTTTGAGAAAAAGCCCTCCGATCCTAAGTCGTCAATCAATAGTGTATCACCCAACATTACAACAGCAAAGTCCATCCCCGTAGGTTCAATGTTGGTGATCTTGTCCTCTAAAAAATAGCTTTCGACAAGGACACCAAACATGGCAAATTGGCTCTCAACTGGGAGGGATCTTACACCGTATTAGATGAATTGCACCCACGCACATGCCGACTGAGAAGTCCCGACGGGAGAATCTTGCAGCATCCCTAGAATGTCGAGTACCTCAAGAAATACTTTCAATAAGTATAAATGTAAATTTCATTTATGAATATAACATCTTTTGAGTACTAACTCTTATGTTGTACTCTCGCAATATCTTATCTTTACAGCGACAAAAAGACCTTGGTGCCCTCATTAAGTTCAAGACACCCAACCAAAGACCTTAATACCTCTTCAGAGTCAAACTAAGGCATTCCAACCTTTCGGTCGTCTTCGACAAAAAGACCTTGGCGCCCTCATTAAGTCCAAGGCACTCAACCAAAGACCTTGGCGCTCTCATTAAGTCCAAGACACTCAACCAAAAGACATTAGCGCCCTTGTTAAGTCCAAGGCATTCTACCAAAGACCTTAGCACCCGCATTAAGTCCATGGCATCCAACCAAAGACCTTGGTATCTCTTTAGGGTAAAACCAAGGCACTCTAACCATTCAGTCATCATTCAACAAAAGACCTTGGCACCCTCATTAAGTCCAAGGCACTCAACCAAAAGACATTAGTGCCCTCATTAAGTCCAAGGCACTTAACCAAAGACCTTGGTACCTCTTCAAGGTAAAACCAATACACTCTAACCATTCGGTCATCACTCAATAAAAGACCTTGGCGTCCTCATTAAGTCTGAGGCACTCAACAAAAAGACCTTAGCGCCCTCATTAAGTCCAAAGCACTCAACAAAAAGACTGACGCCCTCATTTAAGTTCAAGGCACTCAACAAAAAGACCTTGGTGCCCTCATTTAAGCCCAAGGCACACACCCGAGTCAACTCATCTCAAATTACACATCTCGACAAACAGAGAAAAAGCTATGCAGAAAAATATTTGAACGAAAACAAAATGAAGACACGTAAAAATTAGAAAGGCCAATGAGCTTAAATTTTTATTCCATATTTCAAGATATTTACATCATCACTTACATCCGTATTTACAAAAAAATAAGATAAAGAAAAAGAGAGAAGGTTCAAGTCATTAGTCATCTCGGCTCAGGTCGGGAATAGGACTGGGGAGAGAGGCACTCGGCTCAGGGGATAGGGAATGTTGAGAGGTAGGAGGGGCGACCTCTGGGGCATGATGAGTGGGAGGTGCAGCCTCTTCTTGGTCATCCTCGAACTCATTTTCATCATCGCCATCATCCCCCTCTAGCATTATCCCCCCTCCCTTCATCTCTAGTTCCTTCAAAAAATCAAGGCAGCTAGCGACGCGAGGAGGATAGATGGTGTCGGAAATAGGTCAGGACTCCGAAGGAAGCAAGGCCACAAGATAGTCTAAGCCTGACTTACAGGCCAACGACACCTCAACTTTTCCCACGGGGCCTTGACGATAATCCTCTATGATCTCATACTTGTGAGTCTTAGAGTCCAAGAAAGCGAGTCGAGCCTCTAAGGCATGGACAGTCGCTTGAGTCACCTGGTGAGCCGACCTCTCCTCCTCAAGATCTAGCGTTAAGTTTTGGGCGACTAAGCGATCCGACCGAGCGCATTCCTAAGCATCGAGTCAGGTGCACTTCTCGCCCTCAACCTTCTCCGCCAAGTATTTGATCTGGCCATCTCGCTCAATAATTTCATGTTGATAGTAGCTAATCTCTTCCTTTAGCTTAACGATAGTGGCTGACTTCTTGGTGAGATGCCCCTAAAGCCCCCTAATCGTATCCTCCCTAATCTCTACCTCGTGGTGCACTTTGCCTTCATTCTAGCTCTAAGTCGCACGCTCGACCTCAAAAGTGGTGACTTTCCTCGCGGTAGTCTCCCTAGCCACTCTTTCGGCTGTTATAGCCTCCTCTAATTCGACAGGGAGCCTTTGGGCAAAGGTGAACCGAGAGAACAGCTCTTGTTCAATTAGAGCCACCCCCACCCCCACCCCCCACCCCCCTAAAAAAAAGATAGCCCCTAAGGGACAGATGCAGACCAACCCTGAAGTGAGGACAGGGATCTCACTGTCAAGAGGCCTATTGGGGACGAACTTGTCGTCCTCTGAAATATCCTCCGATGATCAGATGGGCCCCCAGCTCGCCAATCAACTTGGCTCGGACCTCTCAACATTCTTGGGAATCGACCTCTGAGATACGGTGATGAAACGGCCAATTGAAGCCCCCTCCGATATCAAGGCGGCATCAACCTTTGGTAGCTCCCATGTCAGTGAATTAGAACCGCCCCCTCTCCTACTGCTCTCGATGCCTTGGCAGGCTCTTTACCTGACCTGTGGGCCGACTAGGGTAAAGAGGTCGGAACCGCTGACTCCCCATCTTGGGCCTCAGCTACAGCCGACTCCGACCCTTGATCGCCCCCTAATGGCCTGGGAGGAGAAGCCTCGTCCAGGACGACAACCTCTATCGGCTGGGGAGGGAGGACGCCTAGCTACGGGCCCTCCTTAGGACCCTCCGTGGAAACCCCACCTTCATTGCCGAGTCGGCTTAAGCCTGCTAGGCCGACAAGCTGGACCATTGGCCCCTGCTTAACCTCGTCTTCTTATCCAGCTTCTCCGCTTGGGAGGAGGTGTTGGGTCCGGCCAGCTTTGCGGCAATCTCAGCTACCCTCGACCGCAAGCTCTTCAGCTCCTCGGGAACCAGCTCACCCCTTAACCACTTTCGGGGTCTCATGGCCAAGGCTAGGCTCCCCGAAGACGAGTCATCCCCCTTCGAATTCTTCAGAGGGTTTTTCTTCAGAATGAGGGCTAGGAAAGCCGCTCGAGCCTTATCGGACTCGGTAGGGGGAACTCTAGAGTATGCACGGCCTCAACACATCCTTCTTGATCTCTGGAAATGTGGGGCAAGATAGGATGGAGTCGGTAAACCCATACAAAATGTTCCTTCTAGTCCCTATTGGACTCCGGAGCATCCAACACCAACTTGTTGTCGCCTATGTTGTGAAGGAAATAGTAGGCATCCTTCTTCGTCATTTTAACGCTGACGACGTTGCCTAGCAAGCGCATACTCGGCTCCACACGAACTCGGTGACAGATCACCAAGAAGCCCACCAGAGCGGCGATGGCATTAGGGGTGAACTGCAAAGGGGATACCACCAAGGCGTCGTACACCTCACGAATTAAAGGGTGGAGCGGCAACCGAAGCCCATCCTCCAAATGGGCCAGGTAGAGCGGCGATATATCCTGGCGGTGATGATACACCTAAAAGAACCCTAAAGGGGGTGAATAGGGTTTATACTAATCTAATCTGATTTAATACCAATTAAAACTTATTAATAAATAATTCTTACAAAATAGATATACAATATGTTATGAGCAAAAATGATCAATATAAATAAAGGGAAATATCCTAGCAATGAGATACACTATGAGATATATGCAAGGATATAAACACAAGAGTAAACAATATAGTGGGATAAATAAACAATGCAAGAAAGGCGATATAAGATATGAGCACAAACAAAAGAACGCCAATGACGAACACAAACAAACGATATGATCACGGAGTTCGGTTAACCACTTGACATACGTCTCCGCTTCTCACCTCGAGGAGATCTCCACTATCATAACCGGGTTTTCTACGCTCACCCGAATAACGTTTACACCTCACACTCGGTTTTCTAGTTCACCGAAAACTTTACAATCTCACACTCTTATAAACATACTCTACACCCTCTAAGTATTGGTCTCTAGTCCGTATCTCCCTCAAGTGTTAGGAATTACAATCTACCTCTAGGCATTACCACCTACCCCACTCCTCTTGGGACGACCTCGTCTCTTATCACACACTCCTCTCGGTGTATAAATGTATTACAAAGTGATCTACATAATTAAGACTCAATACAAATGTTTGTTCTTTACAATGAATGAGAACTTAATGTAAGCTCACACTCTAAATCACACTCCCCGCAATCCAAATTATACTATGTATGCAAATACATTAAGCTCAATGTGTGTAAGCAAAGAGCAAAACAAATATAAAATCAAATATAAACTCAATGTAAAATCTAGCTTATGAAAATTATAATCAAAATAATAAATATCTAGAGATTGAGTTTAAGGAAAACTTCTCTAAGACAAGAGAGATGGAGATGTGAAATTAAAAGCTCAAACCCAAGTTGATCTCCTCTTCTTGGGAAACAATCTTCACAAAACTAATTTTATAAAAGAACACTTAAACAAACTTAAACCACACTTAAAAAACTTGTTTAGAAACTCTCTTGGATGGTGGGAATGATAAATGCAATGGGGTATATATAGAGTAGAAGAAAACAACTCAAGAAAACCCCTAAAACCCACTAAAACAAAAATCAGTAAGTTATAGTTATTGTGCACGGTAACATTGGTGGTCGATCGCAGTGCCAGGTTCGGTCGACCTCGAAGAGCTAAAATCCATAGATTGCTCTCTGGACATTTTGCGGTCGACAACGGCGACTATGGCGGTCGACCGCAAATCGACATATCAGATATGCACAGGTTTGCTGAAAATCTGATTTTAAACATGTCTTTAAAAATAGCAAATAAAATCCAAAAAAATGTAAAACTTTGGAGAATGCTTGTAAACATGAAAATGAACATGTTACAAAAATTAGTTTTCAAATAGCACTTCCCATTTGTGAAACCTCATCATTTTGCAAAATCACTTAAAATACGAAATCTCGAAAACACATGATTTTGACAAAAATACTTAAACAACCTCTTGAAACATTTTGAATGGATTTATAGACTTATACAAGATATAAAAATAATATAAACAAGTCTTCAATGCATAAACATGATATTTTAAAATACAATAGAATATGAAACATATGAGTATGCATATGAACATGTATATGCATATGAACATGTATATTTGTTTCATATCTATATAGTTATATTAAAACAACTTATCCACAAAAACAAACATGTATGTATATAAATATTTATTTGCAAAAGCTTTGTTTGTGGATAAATCAAAAAACACATAAATTATTAAATTGTGTGTGTGTGCGCGTGTGTGTAATATCGAGCTTAAAGTATTGAACACACAAAGTATAAACCTATACTCATAAACACTATACCCTAGCTTGATGATCTTCAATGAAGCTCATCTTGGTAAACTTGCGGATGAAGCTTGAACTTGAATCTTCAACTTGAATTGTGTTGCTTCACTCCACTATTTTTGTCAACCTCCATTGTATATGATTGTTAAACCACAATTCCATCGAACCTCCAACTCATTATTTGCCTAGAATAAATAATAAAATACAAACACTAGACAAACAACATTAGTAGTAAATTATTTGTTAACATCATCAAAACAAAAAGGCCAACAACACTGACTCCTGCCTTTGAGGCACTGACAAGGTGAAGACCCTGAGGAGATCGTAGAGCTCATAATAGACTTTGAGCTATTGGGTGCAGATCTAGGAGTGGTATGGCCGGAGAAGGTTGGTCCTTGTCTCATTATGGCCAGTGGTGGAAGTTTGAGAGGCCATGCAAGATCGTCGGTAATTGGAGCAACAAGTGTTGAAAAGAGAAGAGATAAAATGCAATGGAATTAGGGCAAAGATTCGTGAAGAAAATCCCCTTTGCGCCGAAGAGGAAAATATATAGATTCTAAGGGTGACACATTGCAAGATCAGGATAGTCAACAAATTTAAGTATGAACAGACGTGATTGACCTCAAAATCTGAACCATCTTTTCAAAAAGCGAAGTGCCGACCCCCTTTACTCCACAACCACTCCGCACGAAAATCGAAATGACATCATTACTTGTCAATCAATGACGTCATAAAAACTTTTCAAACATATCCTTTCGCCTGCCCAATAAAGGCGCTTCGGAACTCACCAATATTATGACTGTCCAGATCACAGTCGACACAACTCCCCCCTGGCCAACAACTTACGTGACCGACTAAAAATGCGGTATTAGTCGACCCATCAAGGAGTCGACGTGTCGTCCACTAAGCTTGTTCTACTCAACAATTCCTATGATCAGTTAAGGGATGTTTAGAAGTCGTTGTCTCGGCCGACTCTGATTCAAGCACTTGCCCTCATTTTTATAAGTCTAAAACCTATATCCCTAAACCAACAAATCATTATGGATGCCACATGGGCACCAACACAATAAATAGTTTGGGTCGTGTCCAAGTGAAAGGGGCTAACTCTTATAGCCACTTTAGTGAAGAAAAATAATCTCCAATCAATGCGAACAAGTGTGCCACATTATGCGTAATCGAGTCAGCGCTTCAAGATAACCAAAGGCTCAATTCGGTCGACTTGACACGCCGACATCTTGTGAGGACGACTCGAATGGCATTATGTGTCGATCCCTGCCTAAGTCAACTACTTAATCACCCCACTCGATCGACTAATTGGTCGACATCTTACTAAGGCGACTCAAAAGGCAGTACTTCTCGACCATCAGACGAGTAGAAAGGCGACGAAATGTCTCAAGCCTCGAACCCTCTCCCGTGCACTAGCGACCAATCACCTCGCAATAAATGTCATTAAATATATTATGGGCGTCATCATTCCTCTACCCCCCCCAATAGTCTTTATGACACCTCGGACCACGTTGGCACCGCACACCCCTAATCACTTTGTATTTAATACCAAAGTGACATCTCCTCCACTCGTCGACAGACACATGTAAAGCAGAGACTGACGTGGTCGTCATCCCATACTCAGCCAAAGTTACCATTCTACCACCACTATAAATAGGGATACTATTTTTATTAATAAGGTAAGATCATTACCCCTACTCATTGTACTTAAGAACTACTGTAGTTTATATTTTACTTCTCCACTCAAGCAAACACTGAGTTGATCGTCGGAGGAACAACCGGGGAAGCCAACCCTGCCCTCTTATGATTTGCTACTTGTGTAGAGAAGAACAGGCTACACTAGAACCAGACATTCGGGGGGTTAGAGGACCTCCATCAACTTAATAATTTCTTTCACTAATTGTTTGATATCAGCCATCAACAAATGTCCATTACATAAAAAAGTTAACTTAACGGAATATTTCCTAGCATTTATAACCCCAAGTAATCACAGTGACTAATATCAACATATTAATGTAATTTGAGAACAAACATCAAAATAATGAAGATTTAGGGGACCAATATCAAAATAATTATGATTTGAGGGACTAATATCGAAAAGACACTTTTTTAGTTTTGTTAGGAGCACATGAACACATTTTATTATGATCATTAATTATTAGGGTAAATTTCAAAATCCCCTCCCCATACTTTGGGGGGCTTTCTATGGACCCCTGAATTTTAGGGGTGTCTCACAAAAAACGCAAAACTTTTACATTTTCCCAACAGACCCTCTTAATAGTCTTAATAGTGTCGTTGACTATTTTTTTGCAAATATTTGTTTGCTCATCCATTAACAATGATGTGTAGGGGTGTAAAAAAATACCTATATGTGCATATAAACACGTATTTATATTTAATGGGATACAAATTAATATGATTACTAAATATCTATATCTGATAGGATATAGTTATAATACTGATATGTAATGGAATATCCATACCCGTAGGCTCCATATATCCGAACATCCATCTTACAGGTGCAACTATTTTGACCATTAGACTACTGGAAACCTCAAATGGAAACGAAGCCACTCTACTTGTATAAACTGCCAAACTTGATAATAAAGCAGAAGTCGAACAAAGCAAGCTCACTAAAATTGAGGCTGGGACCACTAGGCATATAATTCAATCTC
Organism: Asparagus kiusianus; assembly: GCA_022839385.1. Taxonomy (NCBI): domain Eukaryota; kingdom Viridiplantae; phylum Streptophyta; class Magnoliopsida; order Asparagales; family Asparagaceae; genus Asparagus; species Asparagus kiusianus. Next base: position 485,305 of record BQKN01000183.1, read on the forward strand.
AGCTACTAATACATAAACATGAAAATGAAGCAATCATTTACACTCACGAAAGCTTGCTGGCGGTGGCGCTCGGTTCAGATTGGCACAGACGTCATTGCATTGCTACGAACTAGTATGGTATAAACTCCCTAGACAGGTACTCGATCTTTTCCCTTGTCACTCTATGCTCCCGCTACCCCCGCACCCCAAAAAAAAAAAAAAAAAAAAATCATTTACTGTTTAGACCCCTCTTAGGCGCAGTAGAATCTATGATATAATAACCGAACCTAGGCTATGGTACCAACTTAACTATCACGCCTGAGACCCAGATGCTTGTCACCGTGCATGTGACAAGCCGGCTGGCGTAAGCTATCGATACTATAAAAATACTGATAGGTACGCTTCTGCTTCTATATATCCACCCGAAGCTAGCTATGTTTAAGTATAAAACTAAGGAACAAGCTAACTAATTATGTCATTTTTACTTATTTATCACATTCTAGCCACCTTAACCATTGCGCACATATGTACCGCAACCCTAACTCAAATCATCCACCATCCGCGTAAGTCAAAAAGAAAAGAACAATAGCAGGAATGTTATTGCAATGGGGGAAAAAAAGCATAAGCGGCCGTAAACAGTCCAAGAACCTATCTAGTAGCTCCAGCCACCTCTAGATTCCTACCATCTGATTTTATGTTATTTGCAATGCAGAGACATTGATACCCGATCCCAAGGGTAAATTAAGCAAAGCGAGTCCCACGTACACCTTGGTCAATCAAAACTGCAGGTTGTGAAGATTAATTCAACTTGTGGGTACCCAAATCATACTCCGTCCCCTTCAATATGTTACAAACTCTCTTTCAATCCCATGTTATCGTTTTATTAAGAAACATACATGATACGTTATGAACTAGGTCTTGATTATACCAACCACCATCACAATTTGGTGCGCATGTGTACCCATCAGCGGATACCCCATCAGACCATCATCCCTTTGGCTCCCCCTAGCATTGCCAGTAGTGCTTCGCATGATCCTGACATTTAATCAGCCATTAGCCCTTTTAAACAATCAATCAATCTATAAATAATCAACCGTTTGTACAAGCTCTATTTATCATGTTTCCATCATCCCTTCTTGTCATGAGGACAACTATGATTTATGGGATTGCTTATCTACAGTTCATTATCATGTACGGTTCATGGTACACCTAACATGCACTTCTAGGTCGGTCACATTATCTAATCACCAAGGTGTCGAAATCGCAAACATATCCACTAAAAAAGTGTCAACATGAAAAATATAAGGGAAAAATGTGTCCAGACCCCAAAAGCAGAAACTTCATGTGACGAGGCCCTTCATAGTTTTCCCCATGTGAATCAGCCCCTTGATGTGTGACACTTTGTACTGCAGCACTTTTTTATTAATTATTACATGTCAGCTAAGCTAAAATCCCCAAATTATCCTTATCCTCTCTCCTCAATCCCTCAGACCCAGCACTCATATCCTCTCTCTCTCATCTCCTCTCTCTCTCTCATCTCTCTCTCTCCTCTCTCTAAAACGAAGAGCTTTCTCAAGCTCATCACCCTGGCCCTCGCCCTCCTCGCCGTTGCCATCTCCGCTCAGGCTCCCAAGGCTCCCCTCAAGTTCGACGTTGCCTCCCTTCCCCTCCTCCACCTGTCCTCGTCGCCGTAGATCGCCGCCGCTCCCCCGCCGTAGATCGCCGCCGCAGAGTTTAGAACTAGTAAGGTCTGGAGTGTGGTTAGAAAACACTACGTTCTTTCTAGTTCCTCCTTTATGTTATTCTGGCCTCATCTTGTTCCAGACATTTCAAATATATTATGTCCAAAAAGAAACTTGAGACCTGCACTTGTAGTTAGGCGTTCAATGTTATATGGCACAGAACTTCAACCTTTCACTTCATATGCAAGCTTTCTATACAAACTACATCAATATGCTATATCTAATTCAAATTTGGGTTACTTGTGTTGTGGCAGCTTACCCCTCCCCACCTTTAGTATTAGAAGAGGCTGCCTGAGTGTATAAAGATGTGGAAACTTTGTTACTCAGAGCTATCATGTGCAAGAAAACTTGCATTCACAGTTGTGATTTTCAATTTTATACAACACATTTATGTAGAAATTTAACCTTCCACTTTGTATGCAAGTTTTCTATACAAACTATGTTGGATATAATTTAAACTTGGGTTACTTGTACATGCACCCTTGTTCTAGAGTTGTAGCAAATTATCATTCCTCATCTTTCTATTGGTAGATAGACCCGCTGAGTGTATAACGACATGGAAGCTTCGTTACTTAGAGCAATCACGTGCAAACCCGCTGAGTGTATAACGACACGGTAGTTATAAATCGTTGTTATAAATAAGGATACAGTCATGTTTTTATAAATTGTTGTTAATTATATTTGATAATAGTTATACCTAATAATATGTTATTTCTAGATGCTATCGTGGTAGTTCTCGTAGCCCACGAGTTAGTTCTAGCTGCTACAATTGTTAATTCTGGCTACTAAGTTAGTTCTAACCGCTACTTATTATTTTTATTTCTACCTTAGTTCTTAGCTTCTATTACCCTAGTTTTAGCTTGTATACAGCAAGTTCTAGCCCACACCTTGCTAGTTCTAAATTCAGCCCGTGTTTTTTACCTTTCACACTTGTTAATTCATGCTTCTACGTTAGTTCTAGCTTCTATTACCCTAGTTCTAGCTTGTATACAGCTAGTTCTAGCTCACACCTTGCTAGTTCTAAACCCAACAAGGGTTTTTCACATGCACACTTGTTAATTCTAGCTTTTAGTTTAGTTCTAGCTTCTATTACCCTAGTTCTAGCTTGTATACAGCTAGTTCTAGCCCACACCTTGCTAGTTCTAAACCTAGCCTTCGTATTTTACCTTCACACTTGTTAATTCTTACTTTTACGTTAGTTCTAGCTTCTATTACCCTAGTTCTAGCTTGTATACAGCCAGTTCTAACCCACACCTTGCTAGTTCTAAACTCAGCCCGCGTTTTTTACCTTCACACTTATTAGTTATTGTTTCTACCTTAGTTCTAACTTCTATTACACTAGTTCTAGCTTGTATACAGTCAGTTCTAGCCCACACCTTATATACGGCAACTGTGAAGATAAAATACGAAGGCTAGATTTAGAACTAGCAAGGTGTGGGCTAGAACTGGCTGTATACAAGCTAGAACTAGGATAATGAAGCTAGAACTAAGGTAGAAGTAAGAATTAACAAGTGTGAAGGTAAAAAACACGAGCTGAGTTTAGAACTAGTAAGGTGTGGGCTAGAACTGGCTGTATACAAGCTAAAACTAGGGTAATAGAAGTTAGAACTAATATAAAAGTAAGAATTAACAAGTGTGAAGGTAAAATAAGAAGGCTGGGTTTAGAACTAGCAAGGTATGGGCTAGAACTGGCTGTATACAAGCTAGAACTAGGGTAATAGAAGCTAGAACTAAACTAAAAGCTAGAATTAACAAGTGTACATATGAAAAACCCTTGTTGGGTTTAGAACTAGTAAGGTATGGGCTAGAACAGACTGTATACAAGCTAGAACTAGGGTAATAGAAGCTAGAACTAACGTAGAAGCATGAATTAACAAGTGTGAAGGTAAAAAACGCGGACTGAGTTTAGAACTAGCAATGTGTGGGCTAGAACTGGCTGTGTACAAGCTAAAACTAGGGTAATAGAAGCTAGAACTAAGGTAGAAATAAAAATAATAAGTAACGGTTAGAACTAACTTAGTAGCCAGAATTAATAATTGTAGCAGCTAGAACTAACTCGAGGGCTACTAGAACTACCACGATAGCATCTAGAAATAACATATTATTAGGTATAACTATTATCAAATATAATTAACAACGATTTATAAAAATATGACTGTATCCTCATTTATAACAACGATTTATAACTACCGTGTCGTTATACACTCAGCGGGTTTGCACGTGATTGCTCTAAGTAACGAAGCTTCCATGTCGTTATACACTCAGCGGGTCCATCTACCAATAGAAAGATGAGGAATGATAATTTGCTACAACTCTAGAACAAGGGTGCATGTACAAGTAACCCAAGTTTAAATTATATGCAACATAGTTTGTATAGAAAACTTGCATACAAAGTGGAAGGTTAAAGTTCTACATAAATGTGTCGTATAAAATTGAAAATTACAACTGTGAATGCAAGTTTTCTTGCACATGATAGCTCTGAGTAACAAAGTTTCCACATCTTTATACACTCGGGCAGCCTCTTCTAATACTAAAGGTGGGGAGGGGTAAGCTGCCACAACACAAGTAACCCAAATTTGAATTAGATATAGCATATTGATGTAGTTTGTATAGAAAGATTGCATATGAAGTGAACGGTTGAAGTTCTGTGCCATATAACATTGAACGCCTAACTACAAGTGCAGGTCTCAAGTTTCTTTTTGGACATAATATATTTGAAATATCTGGAACAAGATGAGGCCAGAATAACATAAAGGAGGAACTAGGAAGAGCGTAGTGTTTTCTAACCACACTCTAGACCTTACTAGTTCTAAACTCTGCGGCGGCGATCTACGGCGGGGGAGCAGCGACGATCTACGGCGACGAGGACGGGTGGAGGAGGGGGGAGGGGAGGCGGCGGCGAACTCGATGGGAGCTTTGGGGGCCTGAGCGGAGGCAGCAATGACGAGGAGGGCGAGGGCTAGGGTGATGAGCTTGAGAAAGCTCTTAGTTTTAGAGAGCGGAGAGAGAGAGAGAGAGAGAGAGAGAGAGAGAGAGAGAGAGAGAGGGAGAGAGATGAGAGAGAGGGAGAGAGAGGATATGAGTGCTGGGTCTGAGGGATTGATGAGAGAGGATAATGATAATTTAGGGATTTTAGCTTAGCTGGCATGTAATAATTAATAAAAAAGGACTGCAGTACAAAGTGTCACACATCAATGGGCTGATTCACATGTGGAAAACTATGATGGGCCTCATCACATGAAGCTTCTGCTTTTGGACCTGTACACATTTTTCCCAAAATATAACGTATAAGACTATTAACAACCTACTTATCTATATACTAAAACAAATGGGCCTACTACTGTTCCTAAGAACAATAACACCCAGTAGCTTAGTACGAAAAAAAAAGTAGGTTTGCCCATTAGTCCAAAATTTAATCTAACTTAACTTTTTAGCCCAAAAAGAACTACACTATACCAACCTCCAAGGCACTGTAGGAATAGCATCTACCAACTAGCAAAATATAATAATATCTTTTGAAGTTTTCTCCCTAAAAATCGATCCCACGTTTTACTTAGTTTATTTTTAAGTCAGAATTTCTCACATAAAGAGCTTTATTCCTTCAAAAATTAGAGATTTACTTCATCAAAGATCACTCTTAGTCTCAAAAAATTGCTATTCTTATTACTACTTATATATATTATACTATATAATATAATTGTAGTATACAATATAATTTAAATAATTTTCTTTGCATCGTCACCTAATAACTTCATAGATTAGTTAGTAAAAGGCTATATTTTGAGTGTCAAGATTCAAAGTCCAACTCTTGTGGTGCTAATTTTTCCCCTCTAACGTTAATACTAACTCTTTCTACAATCGGTTTTTATTTGGTTATGGAAAGAAAGAAACCAGAAATAATAGAGAGCCAACTCAATCCCTCACCTCCGCACTGCTCCTTCCTCACATCGACCTTTTTGATCCTGTATTTTACACAATGGCCTCAACATGCATCTTCAAACCAAACATAATTCAAAAAAATGCAACCAGAAGAATAAGCATATAGTTCTCTAGAAACCTCTCTTCTCCCCTGATATTTTCAATCAACTATAGATAGGCATTATGTATATCTACAGTGCACATCCAAAACAAACATACTTTAGAAAAAAAATTCCAATGTAAGCATAAATCTATAGTTACCTAGGAACATATCTTATAAGCATAAATCTATAGTTACCTAGAAACCTCTCTTCTCCTCCTAATATTTTCAGTCAAAAACCCTAACTTTTCAAAACTTAAAACAAGACACCTAAAATCTAAAAATTAGTAGAAGCCCCCTAAAATTTAAAATTTAAAAATTTATAACTAATACCCTCAAAGTTTTAATTTTTTTGAAATACCCTCAAAAGTTCAAATTTATAAAAAAACATGAAATTTAAAAAATATATTAATAGATTAAAATTACTATCATTGTCTAAATAAAAGGTAATTACATATAATTTTACCCATAAGTTGGAGTATCAAAAATACAGATGTAGCATTAATTGATTGAAAACTAAATCACTTAAAATTTAATGAAAGGTTATAATATAATTGATTAGCATTAATTGATTATATTTTATAAACATTATTCTCTAGTGTTAGTAATATTCATTTGGTAAAAAAATATTCTCTGATATTAATAATATTCATAGGGTAAAAAATACAATGAGTTATATATGGAAAAACTATTAAAAAATTCAGAGATATCCTTCAAAAAGATCTAGCTGTTTTTTAAATAGAAAAGTGAAGGAAATTAACCAAAAATTCATAAACTTACATGAATCATGAATTGATATTAACAAGAGACATATTTATCAAAGAAGAGCAAACTGATTTCCTGTTGGAGAACATATTAAACAACTTCTTCCAATCAAAGAAGCATTTTTCATAGAAGATACAAGAAATATTAGTAAGTCTTATAAAATTTAATATTTTATTCTTCAAATACTAAAGAAGTCATAAACCTATTATATAATTAGATATAAATAACCTTGCAATAGAAACTAACGTAAGCTATTGATCAACTATACTATGAGATATAACAAACTAGATAATAGGAGGAAAATCACTATAATTGACAAAAGGTATCCACATAATACTTACTTAACAAGCCAGACAAAAGGTGAGAAATCACTATAGTGGACAAAATATATGCACATGATACTTACTTATCATAGCTTAAGAAAAAAATTAAAATTGATATATTTTTTTGTACTATACAGTGGCAACTGGCATGGCTCTACATGTAACTTTATTTGGGAATATAACTATGTGTTTGGAGGAAAATTTGGAGTAAATAAAATAAAAGAAATTTGATTTGTATTCTCTCGATCTCGATTACAATTGAATTTTCTTATTACAAAAGAGAGGAAAATTGATCTGGATTCTCCCCTTTGTTTAGTTCTGGGTTCTTCACGATGGCGATGGAGTGCCTCACTCGAATGCTCGCATCAAGTTTGCTCTCCATTGACGATCCGAACGTCTTGATTCACTGGAACGTGGTCTTCTCCTTACGATTTGACGCTGTGGAGGACTTGCGCGGCAAGTTTGAAACTCTAAACGAATTGATAACTCAGAGCGAGTTTAAACTCTTGTAAAAGAGTTAATTGATCTTAACCGTAATTGGTTAGATAAGCCAAGCACGAGGATAGCCCTAAGAATCTGTTGCCGAGAAGATGATCCGAAGAAGCCGATCTCTAGATCTCTAAAATTCTCAAAGATCCAAAGATATCCCCCAAAAAAAAAAGCCAGCCAAGGATCTCTTCTTTGCTGCCAAGGAGCAAAAAGATCCGAACTAAGCTGATTTCTCGGTTATTTATAGGCGATTAGGGGGTATAACCGCCCCCTTAATTCGCTCCTAAGTAGGGCTAATGTCATGTAACCGCCCCTTAAATCACTCCTGAGTGGAGTTGTGATCCCCTCAGATCATGAAAAATGGTTTTGAAACCGTTCAGCTCGTGTTTGAACGAGTGAAACACAAAATCCGTGTTTGACGTGAATTCTGCGTCCAAACGCAGTGCCTCGAAGCTCGAACGTAGCGTCTAGGAACTCGGACGCAGCATCTGGAAGTTCGGACGTAGCGTCTGGAAGCTACATTTGCAGTGATTGGAAGCTACGTTTGCAGCGATTTGGAAGCTGCGATTGGCAACTTTCGGAGGCTGCGTTTGTGGTCGAACATGAGCTGTGTTGGCAGTTGAATCTAAACTGTGTTTGCAGCGTTTGGAGTGGAATATGAGCTGCGTTTGTTGCCAGGTTTGAGCTATGTTTGTGCTGCATTAGTGGCCAAGCTTGAGTTGCGTTTGTGCTGCATTAGTGGCCGAGCTTGAGTTGCGTCAACGGCTAAAAATAATGCATCTTGATGCTGGTACGCGGGGAGGACTTCCGCGTATTGATTTGAAGAGACTGTCTATTTGAAGTCTCTTTCTGTCAAAGCGTTATAAAGATCGTCATTTTATAATATTTGCTTTAGCTCTTTGATATGTGAGAGTCGTCAGATTGTAACTTCCGATGTTGACTGTGAAGGCTGTTGATTAGAGCTTTCATCAGTTGTTGTGAAGATCGTCAGATTGTAACCTTCATCGATCTATGTGAAAGTCTTTAAATTATAGTCTTCTAGAAGCCGTCATATTGTAACTTCCATCATCGGTGTTTGATGGGGATCAGCTATATGCAGTGATTTTTAGACAGCCTACACTATGAAAAAAGGATTTATTCTTTACGACATGATCAAAGATAAGCCCATAATAGCATTATCGGATTTCATGATCTCTAAATATGAAGGTAATATATTTTATTACAAAAATTCTTATTAAAGGATACAAAGCATAAAGCCCAAGTTATATCCATCTCAGATTTGCTAGGGAGATATGCATGACATCACAAATTAGCGGCATTCAACTATATATATATATATGGATGTTTGCTTGGTTTACTTAACATTCTCTTATTTATTTAGTTAGTTGAATCTTTTGGATTAT
>BQKN01000183.1:516422-571818 GCA_022839385.1 Asparagus kiusianus
AACCATTAGACCAACACTCCGAAGTTTTATATTAATTCTAACATGCCCCCCCGCAGGTTGAGCGTCTTTTTTTATGGGTCAAAATCTGGACTCATGTAGCGGTGCCAATTTTTAGAAAATCACATTTAATTCGTGGCCGGTGGGATTTGAACCTGGGTTGCTCTGGTACCATCTTAAATTTAGTTCCTCTAACCATTACACCAAAACTCCAAAGTTAGGGTGAGGATCAATGATTATAGTTTTATATTAATTCTAACAAGTCTAATCACCAACTTTAGGATGCCATTTTGATAAGGGCATGTTTGGCAATTTTAGATTATGACTCGCTTGGATTACATTCTATTGGTTGATTATAACCCAAGTTGGTTAAAACTTTAGATAGTTGGTAAAGAAAGTGGTTTAAGGGGTGTTTGTTTCAAATCCTATAATTTTAGGATATGAATTTCACTATGGAATTTGAAATCCATAGATTTTTTAACATGGGTTGGGATTTGTGAAATGTTTTTTGTTTCATCAATATTTTTGGATATGTTATCCTATAATTTGTATTTTGTTTGTCTCAATCTCAGATTGCAGCATTATAATTTTTAGAATTTAAAATCTAGCCTAAATCCTCTCTCAAAGAGGGGATTTCACAAATGCTATAATATATTGGTTTTTTATTATTTGGGTATTCAATATCCTAAAATTTATTTTGAATCAAACAAAAGGTTATGAAATCCATAAACTCAAAAAAATTCGCTTTTTTATCCTAGAATTTGTAATCCACCCTATATCCCAAAAAAAAAAGTTGAAACAAACACCCCCTTATAGTCCATGTGTTTTTTAGTTAAAATGGCAAAAAAAATCCTTAAATGGGAGCAGGGGAAGAAAATGATGTGTAAAAGTGATATTCATTGTTTTATTTACTTAATTTGTCAAACAAGTGGACTGTAAGTCTATAACCCACTAAAAAAAGTGGTCTAAATGAATCCTTGGTTATATTTTTTGGTGGATTATAATTCAAAATAATTAATCCACTTAAAAAATAGTTATCAAACACGCAAAAGTGGATTATAGTTGTCAACTATGCTTTTAGTATTAACATTATCATTTCAATGGGAACCTTATAGGACGACTATTTCCTGGGTAAATTTCAGCAAACTCCCCTCCACTGTCTCAACAAATTAAACCATCTAAAGTTTTAAAGTTTCGAATGTACCCCCTGACGGTTTAATCCCTTTGCCAGTCATTACTTTGATCCTGTAAGAAATAAGTACTTGGTGAAACGTTAACATGTTAGGGGTCTGCTCAGAAAACTTCAAACTTCATCATAGGAGTTATGGGAGACACCGAAGCTCAGGAGGGTTAAGCGAAATGAACGAAATTCAGGGAGTTGTGCGCAAAACCCCTAAAGTTTGAAGGGGAGTTTAAGTGAAATAGACCTTTTTTGTTTTCTTTCCGATGGGATGGGTGCAGAAGATGCATGAAGTACATGCTGCAGTGCTTATGAGTCTTTACCCATCAGAGGAAAAAAAAAAGCTGAAAGAAAGTTGGGTGTGGGGTGTGTGTGTGTGTTTGGGGGGGGGGGGGGGCTCCATGCAAAGTGACTCTGAAGTCTGAAGGCCCATCAGAGATTTCAGAACTGATCAGAACATGAAACAAAGTGGTGATAGGAGAGAGGCAGAGGGGGCTTTCTTCCTTTTCCAAGAACTCTCCAGTTCTTGGCCTGCTCCCCTTTCTGCTCACCACATGCTGGCCTTCAATGCTGCAGAGACCCCAACACTGCCCTTGCAGTTTTATCTATCACTCCTCATCTTCTCAAAACAATAACGCTCTGTTTTGATACCATGGTGTTTTACTTGTTTCCATGGTGTTTTTGTTAAAAATAAAATACCATGTGTTTGGAAACTATGGTGTTTTTTGAGTTAAATCATCATCAAACCAAAAACACAACACTTATTTTAAAACACCTTTTAGGTGTTTTAAGTTTGGTGTTTTTGTTTTTGAGTCTGAGAATGTGTTAATATAATATCTAACATAATATATTAAATATAATTAATAGAAAGTTATTATCAACATGCTTATTATATTATATTATACTATACTATATAATAGTTAATTTAATATATTAGTAATATTTATTAAATGATATAAGAATATAATAAATAAAATATCTTATATAATAATTTAATAACATATTAAATACCAATATTTAATATGTTAATAATTTATTATATAATAAAAAAATAATAAAAATAAAATATAAATAAACTAATAAAAAATAATAAAAATATTATTGATAATAAAGAAAAATATAATAATATACTATAAAATAGTATAATTGCTATAATATTATTAACTTTTAATAAATAAATTATAATAAATTAATAATTATAAAATATTATATAATGGTAACATATTTAATAATAACATAAAAATATAATAATAATATTATAATAATATATTGTACAGTTAATGTAATATAGTATATAAAATATTAATATATTATGTAATAAATAATATAATTTATTATAAAGTAAAATAAATTTTAATAATAAAATAATTTATAGCTAACAAATGTTAACGTAAAAAATAATATATTCATAAGATAATAATATTTATTTACATCATAAATACTAATATTATTAAAGTACTATTAATAAACTCGAACATATTAAAAACTATAATATATTATATAATATTAAAATATTTATAATATATTAATTTATTAATAATGTACTAGTAATAACATAATATTAACATTATTAATAATATTATATTATATGAATAATAATATTATATTATATTATATTAATAATAGTATAATATTATATTACTAATAAAAAATATTATAAAAATATTAATATAATATACAACAATAACAAATTGATATACCAAAATAATTAAATATATAATTATTTGAAAATAATATGTAATAATTATAATATAATATATTTATTAAAGTATAATATAATATTATAATACATTATACAATATTATATTACATTACATTTAATACTTATTAATACTATAATAATGTAAACTAAATATTATAACATTTTATTTACGATATATTTTATTATAATTAATATATAATATATCAATAATATGTTTAATACTAATGTTATAATGGGTCAAACTAATGTTGACAAAAAATACTTAACATGATATTTTGAAAATATTTTAAGAGAAAAACACAACACCATGGTGTTTTTTACAAAAACACAACAAAGAAAGCACCATGGTATCCAAACGAAGCCTAAATTTAATATTATTAGTAGAAGAAATAAGTTTAATATTTTTTAAAAAAATTCTCATGTTCACAGCTGTCAACTCTCTATTCCCTGTTAACACTTGAAATTTTAGCGTATCAAATCAGTACCTCAATTTGTCTGAGTTGAGCTAACGGCTAATTAGCTTTGCAGTTAGGGTTAATTTTAGAAAACCTTCTCAACTTTGGATTTTTTATCTCAAAAACCACTCTGAATTTTGTGATACAACATAAAAACATCCGCCCTTTTCTCAACAGACCTTATGGCTCTGATTGACAAAGAACTAAGACGTCCTTAATACAAAATAATTAGAAAAAAATCTAATTGAGTCATTTGCCATTTAGAGGTGATTCATCTCTCTTTAATCTCTCTCAAGAATATTTTACTTATTTGCTAATTATAAGTAAGGAGAGCCAGTGAGAAAAGTTCAAGCTTCATGGAGTTTTTGTGAGCCACCCGGTAGTCCCAGTTTGAGAGATTCACGGGGTATGTGCAACCCCCCCCCCCCCCCCACCCCCAGTTCGAAGGGTTTTACGAAATTAACCTTGCATTTACAAGTGGAGCTGAGCTATCAATTAATATAACTTTTATTAATCAATCAAGTTAATTTTAACAACAAGGGCGGGAGATCTAATGGTGCATGTTAGCGGGAGATCTGATTTCTGCTAACGTGTACCCCCCACTGGATTTCAATGGCGAGGAAGAAGAAGAAGAAGGAGAGGAGAATCCTAAGCATTGGACTAAGGTCCTCAAGCTCTTCGACTGTTCTTGAGGATCATTTTGATGGTAGTTAAAAGGAGGAAGACGATGATCTTAGTCCTATTACAATGGGATCAACTGGACCAAAAAGTAAAAGGATGAAGAAATCAATGGATGAATTCTCCAATCTACAGGAATCTTGAAAGAATAGCCTCTCTCCTCGCTTCAATTGAAGGAGGGGTTTCAAGATCGTCATCTCTATAAAAGCAATAGAGCCAGCTCCTCGAGGGTTTCTTGGGCTGATGAGGTCGAAATAGAGGTCATATAAGATCTCCCTCTATCTCAAACTCCTAAATTTGTTAATACTCTTGAACTAGATCCTACATCTATAAATTTGATTTCGGATACTGATAGTGTTCCATTATCTGAAACGAGAGAATCTGTCGAGTTTAATTCTAAAAATCTTTAGAAAACTAATGAGCCTGTAGTTAGTCAATCTGAATTGAGATCCAATAACTCAAAGAGTTCGAATCTGGAAGCAAATGAGATTGAAGCCGGAAAAGTTCAAGAAACAAAGAATATTAGGCCTGATTCTACCAAAACTTTTGTCTGTCTGTTCGCTGACAATAGAAAAGCTGGCAATGGTTTATCTCTCAATTTTGTTCCTTCTTCTAATTCTGATACAATCTCTTTTTCTACTGAGGAGTGGAGGGAAGGTGAAAAACTTTGGAGGAATGCTCTAATTGGACATGTCATAGGATTAAATGTAAAATATAAATCTATGGAATCCTATGTGACTAAGATTTAGGGCAATATCTCAATTCCTAAGGTCTCTTTGATTAAACAAGGTCTATTTCTTTTTGATTTTCAATCTGAAAATCACAAGAGGGATGTTCTTGAGGCAGGGCCTTGGTTTTTTGGCTTTAGATCCCTAACGTTAATGCCATGGAGTATAGATAGTGATATGGAAAATTTGAAGGATTTCTATTATCCAATGTGGCTACAATTGCCTAATCTGAGATTAAACCTATGGAGCTCAACTGGTATAAGTAAAGTTGCTAGTTCAATTGGCAAACCTATCACAATAGATAAACTTACAGCAACTAGGCAAAGATTGTCTTATGCTAGAGTTTTAATTAAGGTGAAACTGCCACTGCAAAAGCCATTACCTGACTTTTTGAATATTCAAGATCCAGATGGAAGGAAATATAAACAGGCAGTGCACTATGAATTTAAACCAAAATAGTGCTCCTTATGCACTGTAGTTAGTCATGATATTAAACATTGCAGGAGGAAGAAGAGTACTAAGGTATGGGTTCCTATTAATCGTCAAACTGATAATGCACCAGTGCAAGCACACAACATAGTTAATCCTACCAGGCAAGAGATATCTAAACAGGAGGTCTATACAGGACAGATTGATCAGGGTTTAGAACCTAGTCCTCTTTTAGCACAGAAGCATGTTCATGCTCCAGAAACTATGAAGGATTTTCCAAAGTCTAATCTAGCAAATGATCTGAATATTCAAAAGCATGCACAAAAATATGCACAACAAGACACAGGTGAGCAAGGAAGGGGTTCTACATATATGCTGACATCCTCAGGCAATAAAAGCCAGAGTGCACAAAAACATGCACCACCAAATGCTGGATATCAATTAGACAGATTCTCATCCCCAGTTATACATGCTTCTAGATTTTCTAATGTCATTAATAGCAGACTAGCTAGGAGAATGGATGCTCCTGTTTCTGGTGATTTTACTCCTCAAAGTTCTCATTTTTTACTCCTGGAGCATTTAAATGATCCATCTAGTATGGATAGAGGAGGGATATTTTAATAATGCACCTAACCATCTGGAACATTAGAGGATTTCATAAATCCTCTAAACATAAGATAGTGAAGCAATTCATTCAAGAGTACAATTTATCATTTCTTGCTCTTCTGGAAACAAAACTGACTGAAAGCAAACTACAGATTCTATCAAGGAAAATAACAAAAAACTAGCAATGGGCTTCCAATGTACAAGGTGCTGCAAAATGTAGAATATGGATATTATGGGATAATGATATACTCAATGCTCACATCATCAAATCTTCAGAGCAATTTCTGACATGCTATATTGAGTCTAAAGATGGGAAAATTTCCTATATGTGCACTATAGTATATGCTATGAATCAGCAGATTAATAGGAGAGTTTTGTGGTACGATCTTTTGGAATTTAAATGTAATGTTACATGTCCCTGGCTTATTGGAGGAGATTTTAACTCAATTATTAGCAGCAAGGAAAAGATAGGGGGTTTGCCTGTGACTGAAGCTGAAACTGAAGATTTTCGAGACTTTATTACCTCCTGTCAATTGATGCATATAAGATCAACAGGATGTTACTTTACTTGGAGTAATCAGCAAGATGTGGACACAAGAATATGGTCTAGACTGGACAGATGTTTAATCAATGAAGAATGGATTCAATAATACACTTCAAGTCAGGTAGATTATCTTATGCCCAGTTGTTCAGATCACTCTCCTGCTCTCTTAACTATAGGGGATGATGTTATGGGGGGGGAAGCCTTTCAAGTTCTATAACATGTGGGTCAAACACCCTGATTTTTTACCAATAGTCAGCTCAATTTGAGAGCAGGATATTCATGGTTATAAGATGTTCAAATTCTACACCAAGCTCAAAAATCGCAAGCCAACTCTTAAGTAGTTAAATAAAAAGCACTTCATGGATATTAGTGAACAAGTCACTAGAGCTAAGAATAATCTGGCTGGCATTCAGGTGCAACTAAGTGAGGATCTACTCAACCCATCCTTGATTAAGAAAGAGAAAGAATGCACCAGTAAATATGTTAAGCTACTGGACTGTGAAACCACTTTTTATAGGCAAAGGGCAAATATTAACTGGGGTATTCATGGAGACAAAAGCTCACACTTCTTCCATTCAGTGATGAAAAATAAAAGACATCATAACAGAATTATGTCTTTATACAATAGAGAGGGTCACAGATTAACAGATATGCCTGATAATATAGCTGAATTTGGACTTTTACAAGAGCTTATTGGGTACCTCATCTCCCACTACTTTGCCTGATCCTGAGATAATAGCTAATGGCCCTGTACTTTCATCTGATCAGAGAAATATGCTCAGCTTGCCTGTTACTAGGGATGAAATCAAACATGCAGTATTCTCCATGCCTAATGAGAAAAGTCCTGGTCCAGATGGTTTCAGTGCATACTTCTTCAAAGCTTCATGGAATATTATTGAAGATGAACTTTATGAAGCAATTGAGGAGTTTTTTATTTCTGGTAAGCTCTTGGGTACCTTCAACTCTATAGCTATTACACTTATTCCTAAAGTGCTCAATCCTCAGAATGCAACAGATTTCATACCAATTGTATGTTGTAATTGTGTCTATAAAACCATCTCGAAAATTATTGCTTTTAGAATTCAAAAAATCATGGGCTCACTGATTAGCAATGCTCAAAGTGCATTCGTGAAAGGAAGACTTATCTCTAGTAACATTCTTCTAGCTCATGAGCTCATCAAACATTATTCTAGAAAGAAGACTTCTCCAAGAGCCATATTAAACATAGACTTGAGAAAAGCCTTTGACACAATAAGTTGGCAATTTCTCAGGAAGATGTTGACAGGTTTGGGATTTCCTGCAAACATGATTGGTTGGATAATGATATGTATCTCAACTCCAAAATACTCTCTGTCAATTAATGGCACTTTGCATGGAAACTTCAAGGAGCAAGAGGGCTTAGGCAAGGGGGCCCTATATCTCCATATCTGTTTGTAATAGGCATGGAATACCTATCAAGGAAGTTGGATACTCTCAAGAATGGCAGGCACTATAAATTTTATCCTAAATGTAATAGGTTGAAAATCTCTCACTTAATCTTTGCAGATGATCTTTTGCTATTTGGCAAAGCAGATATGAGCTCTATTTCAAGATTAAATGAGTGTCTCAAGGAATTTAGTTAAGTGTCAAGCCTGGAACCTAACCCTGCTAAATGTTCAGTGTATCTAAGTTGTATTGAAGAGGATCTCAAAGCTCAAATATGCTCTTATCTTAACTTCTCTGAAGGGGTCTTACCTATGAGATACCTGGGAGTCTCTCTCATCTCAAAAAGGCTATCTTGGCTTGATTGTTCCTCTCTTCTTAGCAAAATCACCTCTCAGTTCCAAAACTGGCAGAATAACAGATCATTATCCTATGCAGGGAGATTATAATTGATTAAGATAGTCATTCTGGGGATCCAAATGTTTTGGACAAGTAATTATATATTACCAAATAAAGTGCTTATGAAGATAGATAAGTTGTGTGCTAATTTCCTATAGGGACACAAAATTCACTTGGTGGCATGGTCTACAATCTGCCAGGATATAAACCATGGAGGATTGGGGTATATTCAGCTAGATATTAGAACTTAGCTTCTCCTGTTAAATTGCTCTGGGTGATTCATCACAAAAAAGACTTAATATGGATCAAATGGATACATGAAAATTACTTGAGGCAATACAACATTTGGCATGTGCAAAGTAGGAAGTGTGACTCTTGGATGTGGAGACAAATTCTGAAAGTCAGGAACTTGTTAGCTGAGAGGTTTGGTAGCATTGATAACCTATCCTCTGTTATGAATTGTTGTAGTGCTGGGGATAAATTCAAAGTATCTGAAATGTATAGAAGAATAAATCAGCAAATGCCTCCAGCAGCTCTATCAAGAACTATATGGGGCGGTTGGCATTATCCTAAACATTCCTTCATCTTGTGTTTAGCTTCGATCTCAAGATTGCTAACACAGGAAAGATTATACAGATTTAGAATCCTCAACTCAAATCAGTGTGTGCTATGCTCAATTCCTAACCAAGAAGAAACTTGCAGGTATTTATTCTTTGATTGTAGATATTTAGCAGCAGTTTGGAACAAAGTGATGGATTAGATTGGTTTTAATTGGAAGTCATGCAATTGGAACCAAATTTCATCTTAGTATAGTGTGAGCTTAAGAGGTACTGGCTTCAAAGTTAAACTTAAAAGGATGGCACTGTCAGCTTCAATCTATATGCTGTGGCAGGAAAGGAATTTGAGGATTTTTCAGCAACGTGCACGAGACTCAGATATAATTTTCCATGCACTGAAGTTTACAATATTCAGTAAACTTTTGAATCAGGAGCTACCAATTCATGTAAAGGAATATATTGAGAGATTATCTTAAGTATACAGAGTCTTTTCAGGCTCGGCTTGTTATCAAAGAGATGTAATTCAACTTCATATTTGGTTATGAATAAAAAATTTCATTGACCAAAAAAAATATAACTTTTATCTTTCTCTACGAAAAAGAAATAAATGAGAAGTCAGAGATATGAACTTCTATTGAAGGGTTGAATGTTGGAGTAGAATCATTATTCTAAAGCACATTACAACTCCAGTATTACTTTGCTTATTAAATCTAAATATAAAAATTTTGCAGCTAAATCGATCTTGTGATACCGATGAACCTTGACTTTGTTAGGCTATGTGGAGCTAACTATCAGGCTCGGCCCTATTCATTTCATTGAAGAGAAAAACATGCAAGAACAGAAAAAATAAAGCAGACAACGTTTTGGGTGCTGGCCGGTTGACCGCGATGCAAGGCCTAGTCGACCAAAAACATGCACACTACAGAGGGTGTTTCTGCATTTAGCCGGTCGACTACGAGGCTAGGCCGGTTGACCGTAGACCCTGTAATTGGTTTTTTAAGATTTTGACGTTCTGGTCGGTCAACTGCACCATTGTTGGCGGTCGATCGCGACTCGGGTTTGGGCCTGGGCTCGTTTTCTGGTCTGTTTGAGATTCTTATTTGTAAGAATCATATGTTATACAATGGGTGATTAGGGCAACTTGTAAACTAACATGAGAATAGTAAAATTTTTCTTACGGCAGTCGTGGACGTAGCTTCTCTCGTTGAGAAGTGAACCACGTAAAATTCTCTGTGTTCTTTGTGATTGTTCTTTTTCTCTTCCTCATCTCTATTTTCAAATCGCAATAGGGGTTAGAAAACCCAACAATTGGTATTAAAGCGACCATGTTCGACGCAGGAGATTTGAGGTTAGATATAGGATCCGGGAAGGAGACGTCCAAGATCAAGAAGTTTGATGGGACAAACTTCGGGTACTGGAAGATGCAGATGGAAGACTACCTCTATCAGAAGGATCTGTATTTGCCTTTGGGAGAGAAGCTGTTAGATATGAAGGATGCAGAATTGAAGTTGTTAGATCGGAAGGCCCTTGGAGCATTCAGGTTGACCTTGTCCAGATCTATAGCCTTCAACATCAAGAATTAGGATTCGACAGCATCTCTCATGGCTGCTTTATCTAGCATGTATGAACAATCCTCTATAGCGAATAAGGTACATCTCATCTGAGAATCAAAAATTCAAGGATCACCTGAATGAATTTAATGAGATCACGGATCAGTTAAACTCCGTTAATATTAAATTCGATGATGAAATTCAAGCCCTCTTAATACTTGGTCAGTTGCCTGATAGTTGGAAGGGTACTGTTATTTCGATTAGTGGGTCATTTGGAAAATTGAAACTGAAGTTTTCGGAGTTGTTGACAAGATTATGACCAAGGAGATTAGAAGGTAAGAAGAAGGAGTCTCTAGTTCAGGGTCGGCACTGAATGTTGAAAGTAGAGGCAGAAATAGAAACAGGAATAGAGGAAATAGCCATGGGAGACCTAATTTGAGGAATGGCAGGTCAAAATCCAGAAATCATAAAAGCAAGAAAGAGATTGATTGTTGGAACTGTGGCAAGTATGGGCACTATGAGAATCAGTGCAGGGAACCCAAGAAAGACAAGGAGAGCAAAACTAAAGTGAACGTTGCCTCAGGAGAATCAGATGATGTCCTCATTTGCTTGTTAGAGAGCAAAACAGAATCATGGGTGCTGGATTCGGGAGCATCATTTCATGCTACCTCAAATAGAGATCTATTTAAGAACTATGTTCTAGGTAATCCAGAAAAAGTCTACATTGGTGATGACCAGACGTGTGATATAGTTGGAAAAAGAGTAGTGCATATCAACCTCAATGGGTCTGTATGGAAGTTGAATGATGTGAGACATGTTCCTAGCTTGAGGAAGAATCTGATCTCCATAGGACAGCTGACAAAAGAGGGATATATCACAATCTTCGCATGTGATACGTGGAAGGTTACCATGGGGTCTATGATTGTTGCCCTTGGCACGAAGAGTGAGACTCTCTATATGATGACAGATGCATGTGGATCCATTGTAGTGGTTGAGAGCAAAGAAGATCCAAATTTATGGCACAAAAGGCTTGGTCACATGAGCAACAAAGGGCTAAAGGTTATGCAGTCGAATGGAAATCTACCACGTTTGAGGTCGACTGATCTTGACTTATGTTAAAGCTGCATCTTTAGAAAACAGAAGAGAATAAGCTTCAAAAGAGTTGGCAGAACTCTGAAGGAAGAGAACCTTAAGCTAGTTCATATAGATGTATGGGGTCTAGCATCAGTCCAGTCTACTGGTGGAAGGTTGTATTTTGTGACCTTCATAAATGATCACTCAAGGAAGACTTGGGCCTATTTCTTGAAACACAAATCAGAAGTGTTCGAAGTGTTCAAAAGGTGGAAGGCTATGGTAGAAAATGAAACAGGTTTGAAGATCAAAAAGCTACGATCAGATAATGGCGGAGAGTATGAAGATTCCGAGTTCAAGAAGTTTTGTTGTGATAGTAGCATCATATTGGAGAGGACAGTGCTAGGTACACCTCAACAGAACGACATAGTAGAACAGATGAACATGACATTAACTGAGAGAGCCAAAAGCATACGTCTACAAGCAGGACTTCCAAAGTAGTTTTGGGTAGAAGCAGTCAACACAGCTGCCTACCTGATCAACTAGGGACCATCAGTACCTTTGGAGCACAGAATACCTGAAGAAGTATGGAGCAGAAAGGAGGTAAACTTTTCTCATCTAAGAGTCTTTGATTGTGTTTCATATGTTCATTTGAGTGATCATGTAAGAAACAAACTCGATTCTAAATCTTTGAAATGTTATTTTATTAGCTATGGTGGTGATGAGTTTGGCTATAAGTTCTGGGATGAGCAGAACAAGAAAGTCATCAGAAGCAGGATTGTTTTCTTCAATGAAGCAGTCCTCTACAAAGATCGTGATGTTGTTTAATCCACTAGTTCGGTGTAGCCTGAGCATGTATACTTCGAGCAGGATGATGTTCCAGATGGGAGCAACCTTGAGGCTAGTTTTGATGAGGCAGAAGAAGTAGCAGAAGAGTTGGAAGAAGGGATAGTAGATAAAATTACTTCAGAGAGGACAAATGTAGATGCAGAGCCTGGTCCACCTGTCAGAGAGTTAAGGTGGACAGCTAGAGTACCCAAACCAAATTCGAAGTATCCATCATTACAATCCAAGACTCATCTGAACTACTTATTATTAAGTAACGATGGAGTGCCAGAGAGCTATGATGAAGCATGTCGAGTGGGTAATGAGAGCAAGTGGGAGCTTGCTATGAAAGATGAGATGAAGTCCTTGAACTCTAACAAGACTTGGGAGCTTGCGAAGTTGTCAGTGGGAAAGAAAGCCTTGAGTAACAAATGGGTGTATAGAATCAAGGAGGAGCATGATGGTTCTAAGAGATACAATGCTAGATTGGTGGTCAAAGGGTTTCAGCAGAAAGGAGGAGTCGACTACACGGAAATTTCTCTCTTATAGTCAAATTGACTACTATCAGATCAGTTCTGAGCATTGTTGCAGCTGAGGATCTACATCTCGAGCAATTAGATGTGAAGACAACCTTCCTCTATGATGACTTAGAGGAAGAGATATACATGCAGCAACCAAAGGGGTTTACTCAGAAAGGCAAAAAGAAGATGGTGTGCAGATTGAAAAAGAGCTTGTATGGTCTGAAACAAGCTCCAAGGTAATGGTACAAAAGGTTTGATGGGTTCATGCAGAGGAATGGATACTATAGGTGCAATGCTGATCATTGTTGTTTCTTTAAGAGGCTTAACACCAGCTATGTTATCTTGCAGCTATACGTCGATGACATGCTAGTAGCCGGTTCAGATATGGGTGAGATCAAGAAGTTAAAGAAGCAGCTGTCAAGTGAGTTTGACATGAAGGACTTAGGTGTAGTGAAGCAGATTTTAGGTATGAAGATTAGCAGAGACATGCTTTTGGGCACATTGTGGCTATCTCAGGTCGAGTACATTAGATGAGTGCTTGAGAGGTTTGGGATGAGTGATGCTAAGACTGTTAGCATACCTTTGGCTAGTCATTTCAGGTTGACTAGGGAGCAGTGCTCTGTGACTGATGAGGAGAAAGAAGACTACATGGTGAAGGTTCCATATGCTTCAACCATTGAAGTCTTATGTACGCTATGGTGTATACGAGACCTGATATTACCCATGCAGTGAAAGTTATGAGTAGATTCATGTTACATCCAGGAGAACAACATTGGGAAGCGGTGAAGTAGATTCTAAGATACATGTGGGGTACTATAGAGAATTGCTTATGCTTCAAGAGAGGCAAGTTGGGTCTGCAGGGATTTGTTGATGCAGACTTTGCTAGTGAGATAGATCAGAGGAGGAGCACTACGGGGTATATGTTTACATTGGGTACTACTACCATTAGTTGGGTCTCCCAGTTATAGAAGATCGTCACTTTATCGACTACAGAGGGAGAATATGTTGTTGTGACAGAGGCAAGTAAGGAGATGATATGGTTAAAGGGGTTCTTGGAGGAGTTAGGACAGAAAAATAAAAGGAGTGTCTTATACTGTGATAGCCAGAACGCCATCCATTTAGCAAAGAAACCAGCTTCTTATGCCAGGACCAAGCATATACAGGTTCGTTATCACTTCATAAGATCAGCCTTGGATCGTGTTGGAGCTTGTGAAGATCCAAGGAAGCAAGAACCTGGTTGACATGCTTACGAAGACTGTCACTATGGAGAAACTAAATTTATGTTCAACTTCAGTTGCCCTCATTACTTGATAATATGGGAGGCCGTTGCCACATGGAAATGTTATAAAGACTAAAAGTTAGTCTCCAAGTGGGAGATTGTTAGGCTATGTTGAGCCTAACTATCAGGCTCGGCCTTATTCGCTGCATTGAATAGAAAAACAGGCAAGAATAGGAAAAATAAAGCAGGCAATGTTTTGGGTGCTAGCCAATTGACCGCGAGACTAGGCCCGATCGACCGCAGACCTTATAATTGGTTTCCTGAGATTTTAACGTTCTAGTCGGTCGATCGCACCATTGTTGGTAGTCGATCGCGATTCGGGTTTGAGCCTGAGCTCGTTTTCTAGTCTGTTTGATATTCTTGTTTGTAAGAACCCTATGCTATAAAAGGGTGGATTAGGGCATCTTGTAAACTAACCTAAGAATAGTAAAAATTTTCTTGCAGCGACCGTGGATGTAGCTTCTCTCGTTAAGAAGTGAACCATGTAAAATTTTCTATGTTCTCTGTGATTGTTCTTTTTCTCTTTCTCATCTCTATTTCCAAATCGCAACAGGGGTTAGAAAACCTAACAGACTTATAATAATCAAAAGTAGCGATATAGAATATTACAAATTGAAGGATGTTTCCCATGGAGTATAAAACACTTCTGATCATTTTTACAAGCTATAATGAAAATATTATCGTTTTCCATACAAGGAAAATGCAAGAATAAACTAACTTATCACTTGTAACCAGTGGTGGAGCTATGGGGTTAGAGGGGGAGGGGGCACATGCCTGCCTCACCCCTTACCCTAGCCTCGGCACCAGCATCTGCAGTAACCCTGCTCAAGCTTATTAGCTAAGTTTTCAAGGTTAAAATGTCCTCATGTTTGCATCATTGTGCTTGACTATAGTCATAAATGGCTACACATTCTCATCATTATGTGCTCAATTGCAATCATCGAGGTTCTGGTATGTATGAGAAATCATTGCATTTGAGCTTGCATATTATTATGAAATCAGGTCTGTTTGGTTGAACTTATAAAGTTAATTTTCTTTGGTAGTTCTAGTTATTTTTGAGATAGTTGTTTGTAACTATTGGATTTAAGAGACTAAAAAAAATGATCAGTATAAACTGCTTCAAGCATAATTAGATGATAAAGTTGTATCCATTTACTATGAGCAGAGAGAAATATATTTTTTGCTTTTTATGGATTGTTTGTGTTAATTGAATTGGAGATAATTTTAGTATGATTCTCAGATACACATCCACTTATAAAACAGATTGTATACTTTCCATCAGACCGATTTTTTTGGAAAAATTGTATCAAGGCCCCCAAAAAGCAAAGCTCATGTGGCTCAGCCCTATGGACTTTTCCCCATGTTGTTTTAGCCCCAAAAGATCCAACAAAATATGGTCCAGCCCCAAAAGCCCATGTACTTGATATATTTGTGCTCCTCTTCCGAAATTGACCTATTCTCATGCAAGCACATCCCAAAGTACCATAACTGATCCTTTCTCCTCTTCTCCTCTCCTCCTCTCTCCTCCTCCTCTCTCCTAACCCTACATTTATCCTCTCTCTCCCTCTTACTCCTCTCACCCTTCGACCCCGGTGTCTTCCTCACCCAGCTCCTCCTCTGCCACCATTGAGCGTACCCTCCAACACTGTCATCTTAGGCGAGTGTTGAGAAGGCTTAGAGAAAAAACAAAGGCGGCCGATGAGATGGATGGAGAGGAGCATGGAGAAGGAGTAGAAGAAAAGGAAGGAGAGATCAAGCTCATCGAGCTAGTGAGGTCCATGGTTATGGGAAGTAAAGGAGATGAATGTTAGGGTTAAGACTCATATCTAGTGGGTATGATGGAGGAGGATAAGGATGAGGATAATAAGGATATTGGGACATATGTTATGTTTATCGAAATGCTTATGAGGTGGATGAGTTGGCTTGCAGGTTAAAATGAAATTACTTGGGCTAAAAATTTATCAATGCCTATAGAGTGTTTGATGAAATGCCAACGAGATATGTTATTTCTTAAAATGTGATAATAACAGGTAATGTCAAAGGAAATGTTATAGAGATATTACAACTAAAAAAACACAAAAAGTTCTAGTTGAAATGTAAGTAATTATTAACTTGTTAAAATTGGGGTTTGTGTGATGTAAGTTTTGTGATTTCAGGTTTCATACCACAAACCCATTTTAAATGTTAACTTTAATAGTTATATGTTAACTATTCCTGTCATCTATTAAATATCACAACTATCTATTAATTTTCACCTGAACCTGTTAGCTTTTCCTATCGTCTGTTAACTATCACAGCTATCTATTAATTTTCACCTGAACCTATTAACTTTTTTGTCATTGTTAACTATCACAGCTATTCGTTAATTCTCACATGAACTTATTAACTATTCCCGGCATCTGTTAATTGTCACTATTACTTATTAACTTTCACATGAACCTGTTAATTTTCACAATCACGTGTTAGTTTTATAGTTTATTTTGAAATCTGACTAATTTCTTAATTTGTGCAACATTGATACTTCTTTGAATTCAAAATATAATCATACTACTCCACGAAATACTTTTAATCCAAAGAGGATCCCAAATGATTACCCATCTGGTGAGAATATATTGAGATCAGATGATATTTTCAACAACACTTCCATCACTCCTCAATGGTGGCACATAACATTAACTGAAAAAGGTTAACATATTTGAAAGTATAAATGAATTAAAACTAGCTTTGCAATATTATTCTATGGCAAAAAGTTTGATTATGGATTTGTAAAGAATGAACCGAAACTGATTAGTGTGGATTGTTATGTAGAATTATACTTGCCATAGAGTAATTTAGGTTGTCAATACTTTTGTTTATTCAAGCTATATGAGCTGTAGGAATGTAAGACTAATCAATATAAAGTACATGTTTATTATAATATGCTGGCTATTTCTATTTCATGTTAACTATCTCAGTTAGCTGTTAACTTTCACTTAAACCTATTAACTTTTGGCTTGTCTTTTTAATTTTCATTGAAAGTTGTTAACTATGGGTATTATTGTAGGCATCAAAAATTGCTTATAAGTTCCCACAAATAGCTCGAAGCTGAGAGAAGACGATGAACGTCACTATCCGAGTCATGTATGATTAATTAACATCGAAGAGCGCATGAAGTAATTTGACAAACCGAGCGAAACAACGAAACTGCAGAATAGCGAGGATATGAACTGATTAGGAGTCACGCTTCACTGATAAAAAGATGAAGCACTATTTATATCCCGCCTGCTCCACATATAATCCAACTATAGGAGCTTGTATATCTCCTCGTCAACTTTCCTACGCACTTTGAATCATGTAATTTTGAGTTCGGGCGGCAAAGATACGACAAAAAAGGACAGAATCTGTGAAACAATGTTCTAGGCCTTGGCCGAGACACCCACAGGTGTCTCGGCCACTGCCGAGACATCGCGGTTGTCCGCATCCCCGAAAACTAATTTTTTACGGTTTTAAGCTGTTTTTTCCCGACTTTAACCACCTGGATTTGTTCTAACTGATCTGAACCAATCCTAAAATGTGATAAAGTGGTTATGAGTGAGGATAAGAGTAAATCGATCGTTCTTATCCGAAAACAGAGGTCCTAAAGCCTATAAATACCGCCCCAGGATCTTTATTTTTTTAGAGCTGGAATTCTTGAGCGTTAGTGAAGCCCTACTGGATTGAAGACTGAAGGAGCATGAATTTCAGAAGAGAGGAGGAGATCGGATTGAGTTCGTTAGCATAAAAAAGAGGAGCTCGTCAGATCTACAGTTCCCGGTTCCTTCCCTTGAGATTGCCCCGTTGTGGTGATCTCGAGAAGAGTGATTATCTTACTGTTGCCGAGATAATTGCTTCGGTTTTTTGATTCCTTCGTGAATCAATGAAGCTCCGGATCTGATCTGATCATTTGGTAGTCCACGAATATCAACATCCCCGTCACATGCCAAGATCCTACGCAAGCATCAGAGGATAAACGTCTGTTGTGTTTGTTGACAAGAAAGTTATATTTTTTGTTGAAAGTCTTATAAAAAGACCATTTTTTGAGTTTGTTGTAAACATTTGAAGTTGTAATGAACTCGTCAATGAAATCGACTTTCTCCCCAAACAAGCTGGCGACCATAGTGGGAGTACAAATTACAGTAGGAGTGTTGACTTCTACCGATCACTCCCACAAATAGCTCGAAGCTGAGTACAATGTTACATTTATAATAAGCTGGTTCTACCCTCGAGGAGCTGGGTAAAACAGCTTGTTTGGGGAGAAAGTCAATTTCATTGACAAGTTCATTACAACTTCAAACGTTTACAATAAACTCAAAGAAATAGTCTTTTTATAAGACTTTCAACAAAAATTATAACTTTCTTTCAAACAAACACAACAGATGTTTATCTTCCACTGCTTGCGTGGGATCTTGGCCTATGACGGGGATGTTGATATCCGTGGACCACCAAACGATCAGATCAGATCCGGAGCTTCGTTGATTCGCGAAGGAATCAAAAAACCGAAGCAATTATCTCGGCAACAGCGAGATAATCACTCTTCTCAAGATCACCACAACGGGGCAATCTCCAGGAAAAGAACCGGGTACTGTAGATCTGACGAACTCTTCTTCTCTGTACTAAAAAACTCGATCCGATCTTCTCTTCTCTTCTGAAATTTGTGCTCCTTCATTTCTTAAATTCAGCAGGGCTTCGCCGACGCTCGAGAATTCCAGATCTGAAAAAATAAAGACCCTGAGGCTATATTTATAGGCTTTGGGACCTCTGTTTTCAGATAACAATGACCGATTCACTCTTGTCCTCACTCATAACCACTTTATCACGTTCTAGGATTGGTTCAGATCAGTTGGAACAAATCCAGTTAGTTAACGTCAAAAAACAGTTTGAAACTATAAAAAATCAGTTTTCGGGGCTGCGGACGCCCGTGGTGTCTCGGCCTGGCCGAGACACCAGTGGGTGTCTCGCCGAGGCCTGGAACATTATTTCGCGTGGTCTATCCATTTTCACCGTATCTTCGCCGTCCAAACTTGGAATTACGTGATTCAAAGTACGTAGGAAATCCGACGAGGAGATATACAAGCTCCTATAGTTGGATCATATGTGGAGTAGACGGGATATGAAGGATGCTTCGTCTTTTTATCAGCAAAGTGTGGCTCCCGATCAGTTCATATCCTCATTATTCTGCAGTTCCGTTGCTTCACACGGTTTGTCGAATTACTTCATGCGTTCTTCGGCGTTAATTAATCTTACGTGACTCGGATAGTGACATTCATCATCTTCTCTCAGCTTCGAGCTGTTTGTGGGAACTTATAAGCAATTTTTGGTATCTACAGATACCCCCTCCAAAGTATTTCAGTCTTATTTCTTTTATAGAGGAGCTTAAAATAATTTGGATGTGATTGGTCCAACCTTTAGTCGGTGTAAAAGGACCTGTAGTTAGCTTTGATTCTTGACTCCTTTGATTTATGTGTATTTAATATTTAAATGAATAACTAAAATTCTTCCGGCACTGCGTTTATCATCTGGCCATCGTCGAAGTCTTGAAAAAACTGGTGAGTTGATTTTGGCTCGTGTCGTCGAGTTGACTTAGAACTGACTATCTTTGTCATAACATATTAACTTAGAGCTACGCGTTGAATGACGTTAACCTTAGGGTTTCGGATCGTCAGGCGTTGACTTTAGGGTTTCGGATCGCCCCGACGTTGACTTTTCATCGTAACGCGTTGACCTAGGGTTATGCGTTGACCGGCGTTAACACATTTTATAGTCGTACGTTTGCTGGAGTCTACACAGTTTAAGCTCTTAAGACATTGGAGCGTGACGGTCCTAAATGTTAGGGCTGCAGGACCAGTTATTAAAGCTGATTTATCTGCATGTATGGCTCTTATTCTGAAGTTATTGGATGTTCAAGTCACGGGACCAACTAATGGGGCTGATACGTTAATGACTCTCACATTTATAGGATTTTTGGCAAACCCTCAGCCATTAACGGATTTGATGAGCCTTTACCGACTACCGTTTGAGTCGAGCTAGCATGTGAATTTTTTAAACCCGTTTTCATATGTAATATTGTGCTAAGAGAGTTAACTCTCTTAGTGCTACGATATTGAATATGTAGACTTCGTCTTTCTCACAGGAATAGACTACTCGGTAATGCGTGTTAGGCGCTGACTTACCCCTACTTAGGCTTCAGGATAAAAGTCCCTAGACTCGGATTCTGATGTCTTTTTCAATCGGTGAAAGACTAAATCGGTAACGCGTGTTAGGTGTTGATTTATCCTTTCTTAGGATTCAGGATAAAATTCCCCGCACGTGTAAGGTGCGGTTTTTGGTATTATTACTAACAACCTGCCACAACATCGAATATATGGGCTTTTATTTTTTTTATGGTCAGGAACTAACCGGCAATGCGTATTAGGCGCTGACTTATCCCTTCTTAGGCTTCAAGACAAAATTCCCCAGACCTGGATTATGGTGTCTTTTTTTAATCGGTGAAAGACTACGCTGGCAACACGTGTTAGGTGTTGACTTATCCTTTTTTAGGATTTAGGATAAAATTCCTCACACGTGTAAGGCACAAATTTTGGTGTTATTAATAACAACCTGCCACAACATCGAATATGTAGGCTTTTATTCTTTTTACGGTTAAGAACTAACCAGCAACACGTATTAGGTGCTAACTTATCCCTTCTTAGGTTTTGGGATAAAATTCCCTAGACTTAGATTCTGATAATTTTTCAATCGGTGAAAGACTAAACCGGCAACGCGTGTTAGGCATTGACTTATCCCTACTTAGGATTCAGGATAAAATTACTCACGCGTGTAAAACATGGGTTTTAGGAGTTATAATGTTAAAAAATTATGTCTTCTCTTGGGGCAAAGACGAACCCGATGCGGGAGAAGAATAATTTTATATTCTATCTCCCAAAACTGAAGAAGAAAAATTTTATATTCTATCTTCAGTTGCCAACGGAAACTCAAAGTGGGACTCCACTTTCAGAATCCAGGAAGGTAAAACTAAGAGTGGGATCTCTACTCCGAGAATCGAAAAGATTCGGATAATCCTAACTATCGGAAGGTTTGATTATCGAGCTAAAGGTGGGTTTCTCGTTTATCGAGAGTGAATTGCGATTTTGGCTCTAACTGTAGGAATGTTCAACCAAATGGGAGGTCTAAGACGACCCTAACTGTAGGAAGGTTTGATCGATCGATTTGAAAGTGGACCTCTCGTTCATAAAAGGAATCGAGAGGAGATTTTGGTTGTGGTCCTAACTGTAGGAATGTTTGATCACTCGATTTGAAAGTAGACCTCTCGTTCATAAAAAGAATCGAGAGGAGATTTTGGTTGTGATCCTATCTGTAGGAAAGTTTGACCAAGTGGGAGTGAGAGTGGGAGTACAAATCATAGTGGGAGTGTTGACTTGTACTGATCATTCGGTAGGAGTTCTTGATGTTAAGTGATAAGAACTTAACACGAAAGGGTTTGACAACCGTCAAGGACTGGCAGATTAAAATTCTAAGCATTATGCCCTGACTCTAACAATAGGAGTATTGAGTGGATTAAACCAAGAAGAATTTTAGTGTAACCTCCGTCAATTTAATTTGATTAATGAGGGATTTTTTGGCGGAAGATTATGAATCATCAAACACCAATAGGAGTTTTTTGTGAGGGAAGATCGATCCAACGAAGTGATCAAATATTGTCTCAGCAAAAGAGTGCTTGGAGTTTGGTGAATTTGATCCCAGAAGTGGGATGCGTTTTACCCTTGGAAACATTCAGAGTTCGAGTGAGAGTTTCTCATTTCTCTCCGTTTATAGTAACTGGGTTATCCTTAAGAATACCAAGCATGACACTCTCCAGGAACTTCTCGTTATACAGGTTATCCACCCCCAGCTTTCTTTACGAAATTGGGTCTAATGAGGAATACATTGTATTCAACTGAATGGTCGGGTTATCCTTAAGAATATCACATATGATATTTTTCCAGGAACTTCTCATTAAAATTAGAAAACGGTTAAGACTCGTATACCTGTTGGAGTATGCAGGGAGCAGATTAACCTCATGCACCTGTTGGAGGATTAAGAATCAATTTATACTCGTATACTCTTCAGAGTGATGATGCGGATTAATTTAGCGTTATGACGCCAGCTTCAACCAAGGTTTGGATGCTATTTTTGAGAGCAAAGCAAGCCTTGGTAGGATGAAGGATCCTCCTGTGGTACACACAATACTTTGGATCCGCAGTATTGTCTTCTTCCTCCTGATTTGCGAGAGGTGGTAGCTTGATCTTGTTGTTCTCAAGGAGGGATTCGAAAATGTCTGGAACATCTTCATCCTTGAAAGAGTACTCTTTTTGGAATCTCAGATCCGAAGTCTTTTGCTATCTTCGGGGTTGTTTGTTGTAACGTTTGATTAATGGCAACAACTGCTGTAGGTGCCTTCCCCTTACCATGGGAGGCGAAGTTTGAATTTAAAGGATTAGTCCTCGGTTGGCTCCTATCGATGTTCTTCCTTCTGAGGAAGCATTCGGCCCGCTCTCCGTGCATCTTTAACTCTTTCTAGGTATTAAAGGGTGCTACTCTCATAACTTCCAACACGTCCAAAGAGAGGTTGTTGTGACAGGTTTGGAGGATGAAGTCCTCTATGATCAGATCTCGACAGTTCATCGCCTTACTCCGGAAGCGCTTGATGTAGTCATCGACTGTCTCGTCGTCTTCTTGTTTCTCATCAAAGAGTGTCTTGATTAACACCTTGGCATCATCATCAAAGAAGTGAGCAAGGAATAGGCTCTCTAGGTCTTCCCAGATGTTGATACTTCCAGGTTTGAGATGACGGTACCAATCAAAGGCAGGTCCGCGAAGGGTGCTAACGAATGACCAAACCATCAGGGCTTCATTGCCGGAGATCATGCCTAAATAGGACTTACAGTAGGTCAGGTGCTGAATGAGCGAACCCTTCCTGTCAAACGGCATGAAGTTAATCAAGTTGAACTTCGCCGGATACGGTATCGAATCTCACTCTCTTAGGTAAGGATACGGAATACCGATCATTTTTACCTCTCGATTAGACATCAGAGTATTGATTTTGCTCTCGAGGTCTTTTATCTTTTCATCCTCGCTCGTATCCTTCCTTGGTCGATTTTGAGGAGGAATAATGGGGTCACCCCCAGTATTGTCACCATTGGTGGGACCACCTCCGGCGTTGTTATTCTTAGTGGGGCCACCCCCAGTGTTTTGATCAATAGGAGGGCTATCTGCATCAAGGTGTTTGTCTATGTCTGAATTGTCACCTATCCGGTAGGCATTATTGTGATGACTAGATTCACCAATTTGATTAGACAAGGCCCGAATCTGTTCGTCATGCTCTTCCCTTATCTGCTGCATATCCATTTCCATCTCGATTTTGAATGCTTATTTCTGCTTGGCTAGAGCATCCTCAACCATTTTGGCTACTTCCTAGGTGTTAATCATAAACACTTCATGGGATTGTCCTAGACTGGATACCGTTTTGTCAGAGGCGACTACAGAGTTGGTATCTGATGCTTCATCATCCGAGGATAATCTCCTCTGCATTCTCTGATAATCTCTTTGTCTAATGGCTCCCAATCACAACCGAGTTAGACGATAAGATATGAGTGGGTCAGAACTAGAAGGTCGAGCCGACTTTCCCTTATCATCCATGTTAATTATGACTTCTGGAAGTTCGTCATCTTGAACAGCTGATCGCTTCTTACGGAGTCGCATTGGTTTGGACTTAGCCTTTCCGTTGGAGATTCTCTCGAATATCGAGGCCCTCTGTGGAGCGGTCTTGGGGAAGCTACACGCTGATAACACTGCCCTGATTAGTTTGACGCACGGACAATGAAAGTCCGTCTCCTGGGTATCTCTTTTTCAAGATCTGTTTATACCCCCAGCCTGATAGTACAACTCATCAGCATGATGATCGGAGTAATCTATTGTGTGTTGGCACGACTTCTCAGGTATAACATTGTTGTCTGATGAACACATTTCCTTCTAAGAATTCGTCATCTTGTTGACACTCTCAAGAGTCGCATGTTTTGAGATACGCCTTTTTGAGTGTGGGGCCTCAACGTACTCTTGGACTTCGACACACAGTCCGAGATGGTCAGTTATAGGAGTTTTCTCTTTATGAGAAAGCTCAGACTTGTTGCAAAGGTGAGTTCGACCCCCAGCTCGATGAGTTGCTCGGGGTTTATTCACCATGCCTAAGAGTTCCTTGACCAGAAATCTGACTCGATCTTCATGTAGAGGACTTAGGCGATCCTTTAACAGAATTCTGAATTTGGAGAGATTCACGCTATTGTAGGGCTTCACCGGAGGTGCGGGATCAATAGGAGCGTGATCTAAAGTTGACGAAGGCTGGGGAGCAGCCTCGGATCTGGAATCAAACGAGAGACACGACTGGTGTCTCTTGTCAGGTAGTGTTTTAGCCTTCGACACCCAATCCTACTTAGATCTTGGTGGTTTCTTGACCACCTCTTCCTGCTGCAATTTTTGTGCTTCTTGTGCGAGAATTTGTGCTTGTGCAAGTAGTACGTGGCGTTTCTAGATACACTCCTCGAGGG
Source organism: Asparagus kiusianus (assembly GCA_022839385.1). Classification (NCBI taxonomy): domain Eukaryota; kingdom Viridiplantae; phylum Streptophyta; class Magnoliopsida; order Asparagales; family Asparagaceae; genus Asparagus; species Asparagus kiusianus. The sequence goes on from BQKN01000183.1 coordinate 540,964, forward strand.
TAGAATAAGTTCGTTTGACACGAACCCATTTGTTAGTTGATGGTTGGGAGTGATCAGTATATTTGTAACTACAGGTCCTTTTACACCGATTGAAGGTTGGACCGATCACATCTAAAGTATTTCAGGCTCCTTTATAAAAGAAACGAGACTAAAACACTTTGGAGGGGGTATCTGTAGGTATTAAAAATTACTTATAAGTTTCTACAAATAGCTCGAAGCTGAGAGAAGACGATGAACATCACTATCCAAGTCACGTAAGATTAATTAACATCGAAGAGCGCATGAAGTAATTCAACAAACCGTGCGAAGCAACGAAACTGTAGAATAACGAGGATATAAACTAATCAGGATCCACGCTTCGCTGATAAAAAGATGAAGCACCCTTCATATCTCGTCTGCTCCATATATGATCCAACTATAAGATCTTGTATATCTCCTCGTCGGCTTTCCTATGCACTTTGAATCACGTAATTCCGAGTTTGGACGGCAAAGATATGGCGAAAATGGACAGAACGCGTGAAATAATGTTCCAGGCCTCGGTGAGACACCCACAGGTGTCTCGGCCACTGTCAAGACACCACGGGCGTCCGCAGCCCTGAAAACTATTTTTTTACAGTTTTAAGCTATTTTTTCAACGTTAACCACCTGGATTTGTTCCAACTGATCTGAACCAATCCTAGAACGTGATAAAGTGGTTATGAGTGAGGATAAGAGTGAATCGGTCGTTCTTATCCAAAAATAGAGATCCTAAAGCCTATAAATACAGTCCCAGGGCCTTAATTGTTTAAGAGCTGGAATTCTTGAGCGATGGCGAAGCCCTGCTGGATTGAAGACTGAAGCAGCACGAATTTTAGAAGAGAGGAGGAGATCGGATCAAGTTCATCAGCATAAAGAAGATGAGCTCGTCAGATCTACAGTTCTCGGTTCCTTCCCTTGAGATTACCCCGTTGCGGTGACCTCGCGAAGAGTGATTATCTCACTGTTATCGAGATAACTGCTTTGGTTTCTTAATTTCTTCGTGAATCAACGAAGCTTCGGATCTGATCTGATCATTTGGTAGTCTACGGATATCAACATCCCCGTCACAGGCCAATATCCCACGCAAGCAGCGGAGGATAAACATCTGTTGTGTTTGTTGACAAGAAAGTTATAATTTTTGTTGAAAGTCTTTTAAAAGACCATTTTTTGAGTTTGTTGTAAATGTTTGAAGTTGTAATGAACTCGTCAATAAAATCGACTTTTTCTCCAAACAATTATTTGTTAATTATATATCATATTAACAATAAACGTATCAAATTGATAGCAAAAAGAATCTAATTGGTGCTTAGTATGGATTGCTATGTAGAACTACACTTTTGGTGAAGCAATATAAGTTGTCAAAACTTTTGTAGCTCACTGTGGAAGAATTTCGTAACTTTAAGAAACCAGTCAGATTTCAAAATAAACTATAAAATTAACTTGTGAACGTGAAAAGTAACAAGTTCATATGAAAGTTAACAGGCGATGGTGACGGTTAACAGACGATAGTAAGAGATAACAGGTTAATGTGAGAGTTAATAGACAACAGTGATAGTTAACAGATGACAGCAAGAGTTAACAGGCTCAGGTGACAGTTAAGATATAGGTGTGGTAGTTAATAGACGATAGGAATAGTTAACATGTAACTATTAAAGTTAACATTTAAGATGGGTCTGTAATATAAAACTTAAAATCATAAAACTTACATCACACAAACTCTAATTTAAACAAGTTAATAATTACTTACATTTCAGTTGGAACTTTTTGCGTTTTTTCAGTTATAATATCTCTATCACATTTTCTCTGTACATGACATGTTATTATTATATTTCAAGAAACCACAACTCTCTTTGGCATTTTATTAAATACTCTAAAGGCATGATAAATTTTCAGCCCAAATAATATAAATTTAACTTGCAAGCAAACTCATCCACCTCATAACCATTTTGATAAACAATACATATGTCCCAAAATCATAAAAATCTCATCCTCCTCCTTCATTACCCACTAGATATGAGCCCTAACCATAACCTTCATCTCCTACCGCCTTCTACGCCTCTTGCAGACCACGCTTCATCAACAAATCTATCCATACCCCCTCCCTATCTCCCTTTACTTCCCATCACCATGGACCTTACCTTCCTTCTCTCCTTTTCCTTCTCCATGCTCATCTCTATCCATCTCATCAACCGCCTCTCCTTCTTCTTTTAAGTCTTCTCAACATTTGCCTAAGATGAAGGTGTTGGAGGGTACGCTCGATGGTGGCGGAGGAGGAGGCAGGTGAGGAAGACAATGGGCTCGGAGGGTAAGAGGAGTAAGAGGGAGAGAGAGGAGAAAGACAGAGTTAGGGGAGAGGAGGAGGAGAGGAGCAGAGAAGAAGAGGAGGAAGGAGCAAAGAGGAGAAGAAGAAGTACATAAGGGGCAATTTTGGGTTTTTTTTGGGTTATTCATTAGGACAATGTCAAAAAGGGCTGAATCACAAAAACATTTGGTATTTAGGGCTTATACATAAGAGAATTAATATAGTGGAAGTGGGAACATAAACTTTTTTTATTAGGGCATTGACACAAAATTTCCTTCTTTTTTTCCTTCTTTTGGAAAGCAACGATCAGGATTTGAGATGTTTGTTTATATAAAGAACCCAATTTTATTGAATTGATGAAATAGTGTAAAAAAATAAAAATAAAAAATCTTTTAATAAAAGAGTTCCCCCTCATGGCTCAATTTGGCAATGCTTGCAACGTTATTCATTATTAACTAAATAAACAACTATAAATGTTTTGGTTTTCCATAATGATTTAGCAAAAAGAGAGCTACAACTTCAATAATAATTGTAATTGATTTAAATTGTGTTCTTTTTCCAATTTTTTACTCAAAACGAAATACAGTCTTTATTTTCATGGTAGGCAATCATGATTCACAAATAGAATTCCTCATTGTCTTAGCTCATGATCAGTTAAGGGAATCTGAATAATTACTTAAACAAAATAATTTAGCACAACCTCATTTTTCGAAAACTATTATAGACAAAACTAGCCAAAACACTAAAACATGTCCAATTAAATTATGAGTTTTCGTTTTAATGAAAAGTAAAATTAAGCATATTGAACTAATGGTGTTTTTAGGTTCTAACTTGGGTTATGTGACTAACACCTTAAAAGTCACATAGAACTTAAATCTAGAACTGAGATAATCTGTGGGATAAATTTTTAAGGTGTTAGTCACATAAAATTAGAAAATGAGATATTTTTTATAGTGTTATTCAAGTAGAACTTTATAGAACTAGAATTGTAATATTTTTTGGGTGTGTTAGTCAAGTAGAATTCTACTTGAATTAGAATTGGGATAATTTATCATAATTATCCCACTAATTTTACTACCTATATATATAGTCATAAGTTCCCCTCTCAAAAATTATCCTACACATTGAAAAGAAACGATTGGGGAAAAAAAGTGAAACGGCGCTTCCGCTCCTCCCTCTCAGTCTGCCTCTTCTCTCCGATCCTTCCATCCACCAGATCAGGTATATGACTTCAGTGCTTTGGATTTTAATTTCAAACTTATTCATCCAATTGTGTGTCATCATACGTTGTCATGTTAATAGAAACAAAAATACAATCACCTCAATTTTGATAACAGTTCATAGCTCTCTTGCGAAATCACAAAAGCCGATCAAAATATGATGAAACAATACAAGGCTTCATGAAGATAAACTAAACCCTAGAACCCAAAATAATAAAAATAAAAAATCCCACTAGATCTACACATCAATTAAAAAAAGGAGGGACAAAGATGCAGAGAAAAGGGCAAAATTCGTAAAAATGAGAAGAAGAAGCAAACAATTCGGAGTGCAATTGTTTCGCGTTGTCATGTTAATAGACAAAGATGCAATCACCTTTAACCATTATTTTTTTACCACGATCAATTACCTCCTCACATCCTATTTCATCTCATGGGTAAGAGTGCCTGCACACTTCCCCTTTAACCACATGGAACCAAGATGTCAGTAAAACTCGGTCTCCAAGATTTTAAACAAGGTTGATGATCAGGCCTTTATATTGCTTGTAATTAGATCAAAAAAACGATTCCTTTTTCTAATTAAAACATGATACACAAGCTTTTATGATTAGGGTTTCTATGAAATTAGGGTTTATGTTGCAATAGACAAAAAATTCATAACGTCTTGTGTATGATATGCAAGCTTACATGATATGCAAATTTTTATAATTAGAACATGATACTGCTTAAATATATGATATGTTGTCAATGTTGATTAGTTAATTTTTTGCGTTATTTGAGATAGGTGTGGTGATAATTAATTTTAATGATATGTTGTACGTGTGCATTGTCTATTGCATGCTGGTACTATTAGATATGAGTTCTAGAGTACATTATCCTATTATGTCAAAATCAAGATTTCCTTTATACTTGTCATGTTTGCATAAAGTCTTGACACTCATTATATCCAATATTCTGAACTAGAACATTTTACAAGTATTTTATTCATTACGCATAACTAAGACTTTAGTCGGTCATGGAATCTGATGTGCACCCTAGAAAAACCGTCTCACTTTAACCAAATTATTAACCTACAAAGTGTCCTTACATCATCAATACTAGCTATCTAGCATGGGGAAGCAAACAATGAAATTGAATTGCTGAACATAGTTTAGAGTAGTTGCACTGACAAGTTTCATTTCACTGACACGTCTGCTGGAGTTACGACCATTGAAGTTGCTCATTGTATTCTATAGTTAACCAAAATTACCCTCTTCCAAAATGGCAAAACCTTTCTACTCCCAATTTAGTAACCAAACTTAGCTCTAACCAATCAGATATCAACATATCAAATTATCAATTGCAATGACAAGTTTTCTTGCTGCTTAGATGCCTACAAGTTTTCCTGAACCTATCACATCTATTGACGCTCTAGAATTAGAACTGCACATATCAAGATGGCTAGACCCAAATGCATATTGTAAGGTCCAAGTCAATGTAGGGTCGATATTTGAGACCTTCTACCATGTTTGCACAACAATCAACTAAGTGCTAATAATACTAGCTGAAATATAATTGCATGATCCATGAAATATATTAGCATGATCCATGAATTTACAATTGTTATGATCAAGTTTATGTTGTTGTTTGTGCAACTTTAAGCTCACTTTGCTCACCATCATGTTTAGTCTGTCACCACCAATATTTTAATCTAATTCTAAAATTTGAGATTTTGAAAAGTTATTTTTGAATTTGTTATAGGATGGACATAAGATCATAGAGTCAGGATCAAAAAGAAATATTTCGAGGCCTAGAAAGTGAGGGACAGAAAAGAGCAATGATGGATTATATGACATGGACTGAAGCAGAGGCTAATGAATTGCTTAGACTGTTAGTAGAGGAAGTTAAGAATAGAAATAAGCAAGCAAATGGCAGTTTTAAAAAGTATGTGATTCTGAAGAATGTGATACCCTCTCTAGTTAAAAATTTTAGAAAAGATTTTAGATAAAATCATGTAATGAACAAGATAAACCAATGTAAGAGAAAGATTGCACCTGTGGAGATCCTGATGAAAAATAACTCTAGTTTTGGTTGGGATCCTAGCACATAAAAATTTACATGCCCGACGAAGTGTGGAATGGAATTTAGAGGTTGGTTTATGTCATGTTATTTCATATATATTAATTTGAACATAATATTAATTATTTTCATATGTCATATTTTAGGCATGTCCAAATACTCCAAATCTCAAGGATAAGCTTTTCGAGAATTGTGAGGATATACTGATGGTATGTGGAGATCATGGCGCTTCTGGCGGAGGAGCTATAGGTTTAGGTCATGATGGCTTGAATGAAGCATGCTTAGAGGAAGTGGTTGGGGGAGGACATACTTGGTGCTGATGCTGAGATGGAATCTCCGGATGGAGGAGATGCTACTATAGATATACAACATGTTACCACCATTCCCAGTGATAATGTGCCATTTTTTGGTTCTAGACCATCCACTCTGAATAATGGTAAACGAAGGCGTAGGTCAATTGGTACTGCAGCCACATCCTCTGTATCTTCCCAGTTATCGTTGAAAGAGGTAGGAGAGGGAGTTATCACTGTAGGCAAAGCTTTTCTTGAGTTAGTTGATGAGTTGAGGAAGATAAGAAAAGGTCGGAATAAAGAATTGGTTGATGCTGTTATGTCTACTTCTGAATTGACTAAGCCACAAAAATGGAATATACTCGGTGACAATATCTCACAAGATATGAAGGATGCCATTATTGACATGGATGCAAAAGATCGCTATGAGTTTTTACATTTTAGGCTGACCGGTGAGATAATGAATGATGGTAAGGATGGGACTCAAGCCAATTCTGATCCAAATGGTGAAGATTATGATTCTGATTTCTTTGGAGATGTTTAGAGGCAGTAATTTAGAAGTTTAGGATATTTATATGTTTTTTTAAGATTTGTTATGGTGTTAGAATTATGTGGAATTTTATATTGTCAAACTATTTTTCATTGAATAGGTGGAACTTGAGATAATGTTATTTTTTTTTAAGATTTGGAAAGTATTTTTAGAATCAATTTCATTTCAATTTGTCAAAACTATTTATTTTTAGGATATTGCTATGCTTTTCTTTATTTGTTTATATTATGTTCTTATGTTATTTGACTTGTCAGCTATCTTAGTTTGGTGAATTTACAGCCATCTTTTTTGAAAACGCTTTATTTATTTTCTATTCACATAAGTTTTATGTAAATTGATTATATTTCATTGGTTATATTATTTAATAGGATGGAGGAAGATCAAAATTTGCCCATTTTATATTTTCATCATGAAGACTTTGATGATAATCTTTTGATTCGCATAATCGAATTAGCTGCTGAGGCTGCAGATTTGATCACAAAGGTATCAGGACTTCTATCATAGGAGTTCATAGCAAATACGCTTAATTTCTGAAGTCCTTGACGTGGTATTACAGATCTTGGTCTCACATACTTATAGTCCAACATGAATAATCATCCATAAGATTTTCGTAAAATTTACCGTATGTACCCAGATTACTACATGAAGTTATGTAATATCCTGAGAGAGCGGGTCCATATACAAGACACATACCACATTAGTGTTGAGGAGATGATTGCTATTTTTTTCTCACGGTTAGTCAGAATCAACGATGTATGTTTCAACAAAGCATTATGTGCCCTGGTATCTTTAGCATCATGCTTGATGGCATCACCCCTACTGATCCACCTGATAAGGTTAAATTAGAATCTCGCTTTTGGCCTTATTTCAAGGTAATTCTTATTGCTTTAGATTTTATACACACACACACACACACACACCCACACATGCACACACACGTGCGCGCCCACACACACATCACTTCAGATGGTCTGACACGTTGATTATTCAGGACTGTATCGGTGCAATAGATGAGACTCATATACCGTGCATGGTGTATAACATAGATCAGACGCCTTACCGAAATAAACATGGTTTTCTCTCTCAGAACGTCTTGACAGCTTGCATATTTGATCTCAAATTCATTTATATCTTAGATGGGTGGGAGGGTTCTGCTAATGATGCAAGAGTCTTGAAGGATACAATGAGTAGACCTTATGGACTTCCACTTCCACAAAGTAATAATCTGTACATAGTATTCCATCAATTAAAGAATATTTTTTAGTTTTATAATATTTTTTCTCATTCATATTTTTATTCTTGTTTGTAGATAAATTTTATCTAGTTGCCTGCGGCTATCCAAAAATGCTACAATTTCTTGCTCCATACCGAGGTCAAAGGTACCATCTTTCAGAGTTCGGTCCTGCTAATAATCGACAACGACCACGAAATTCAAAAGAAGTTTTTAATCATTAGCATGCGTCTCTTAGAAATTGTGTCGAGCGCATCTTTAGAGTTTTTAAGTCTAGATTCACTATTTTTAAGAGCCAACCTCCAGGTTTTTCATATGTCACACAAATAAAGATGTTCGTTGTATGCGTAGGATTGCATAACTTTTTAAGATTGGAGAATACAAATGATGACTTCGATATTTATGATCTTCCACTAGAAGCTCCACGAAGTATCGCTGATGCAGATGATGACTCCGATGAAGAAGATAAGTTACAGACTCAACAAGCAGCTGTAGGAGCTTGGAGAAATTCTATGGCAGATGCCATGTGGGATGATGAAAGTCGAGTCACTCTAGGGATTTAGATTTTTATTTAGTTGTAAAATTTTTTATTATTTAAGATGAATAGTGATACTTTATTGCTTTATATTTATAGTTATTACTAGACTAATCAATTGCTTATCAATCTTGTATTGTTTTTAATATACAATTATTAATAATAATAATTTATACCCACCATTACCTCTATCAAATTATCTCACTTCATAAAATTATCCATCATTATCACACCAAATTATCCTACCAAATTATCCCACGTCAAGAATTATTCATCATTGTTCCACTAAATTATCTCACTTTATCAATTATCCTAGTTCTACTTAAAAAGTTCTATGTGACTAACCCCACTTAACAAACAATAAAGTTTACTAAATTCTGTCCTCTCTTTCCTACAAAGTTGAAAGCCTATCCTCCAAGAAAACCCAAGTCATTAAACCTGTCAGTAAATTACACTTTTTCCTCTACCCATTGAAAAACGTGTCAGAAATCTCCAATAGATTTTGCTGACATCACCCTGTCATCTCCTTATTTCCCAATACTGCACGTCCTTGCTCTGGTCAGAAATAAAAGTCTCTCTCTCTCTCATTCTCATTTTTTAATATCTTTTGTTATATTTTTTGCTAAATTGTAAAAAATTCAAAGAAGTTCTTTTTGTTATAGTGAGATAAATAGAAAATTCCATTCAATTTAGCAGAAATTTCTCTATATTGATAAAAAGTTTTCTTGGTCTTAAGATCCGCAGGACATTTCCTTACTCTGTTGATTCTAATTGAGAATATCTTTTATTATTTAAAACTTATAAAATTCTTAAATAAACCTTCCAAATACATTTGAAAAGAACGAAATCAATGTATTTTCAAAGGAGTAATAGTAAATATTTTAATTGAAGTTATATACAATTTTGATGAACTTGTAGAATTTTGACGCTCACATTTTAATTAAAAAGTAAAATATTCTTCTTGTATACCTGTTAATTTATTAATGTGAACATAATCTATATTCTCTACTCCTTGTTTACTTAGGGGGTTTTTGGTTGGAACAAGTTGATGCTAAGTAGAATAATTGTTCGGACCCGTCCCCCGGCACCGGGATAATTTTATCCCTTTGAGATAATTTGAGTGGTGTAAAGTTTGACAATTTAGGATAATAGGACAATTTGAAGCTTTTATTTGACAATTCATGTGGAATAATTAATGGTGTGATACCTTATTAAAATATATTATTTATCTATCAATTAAGTCTAAATTAATTTACCTAATTGGTTTAGTATACTATTTGGTATGTTATTAGAATATAATATATTATTTTACTTTATACTAAACTATAATATATTATATTATAATTACTAAGTAATTATAACTATTTTTAATATTATTAATTAATATAATATAATATATTATAATAATATGATATATTACATAATAATCGATATAATATACAAATAATATATTTAATACAATAGTTCAATAATATAATATTTAATCAAATATTATAATATTTTATTTAATTCAATATAATATTATTTAAAATATTACATTATTATTAAAAATATAATAGTTTATTTTATTTTATGATAATTACTATAATTTAATAGAATAATTGATGATATGGCTCCTTATTAAAATATAATATTTATAATAACCATAATATATCAATATATTTAATATTATTAATAAAAAAATATTACTAAATAATATATTATATTATATTAATTATATATATGATCATACTTTAATATGTAATAGATTATTATAATTTTTATTGTAGTAATAAAATATTATTTAATATTATAACTAGCACAATATTGACAATATATTTAAGACTATTAATTAATATAATAAAGTATAATAGAAAATAGTAAACTATTATATAATAAATTATATTATAATATAATTAATATATTATTATATTAAATATATAAGCACTATATTATAATAAAATATTTTATATTATAAAAATACTACAATAATATTTTTATTCTAACTAATAAATATATACTAAATAATATAAAGTAATATTAATATAATACTAATATTATAATATATGAAATATTATTAACCAATATATAATAATGATATATATAATGTTATATCAGATAGTATTATATAATATTTTATTATCTTATAATTATAATAGAATTTTATAATATAATATAATTAAGATATATTATATATTATAATATAATTAACATATATAAGATATTTAATAAATTAGTGTTTTAACATTATTCCACTTTCCTCGTGATTGTCCCAAAGTTAAGAATGAGATAATTTTTGGAGATTGAGACAAAAAGTTTGTATTGAAGTGAGATAATTTTGGAAAAAATGAAGATAATTATCCCAAGCTCATTGTCCCAAATAATAATACCTTCAAGTGAAAGCACAATCTTATTATCTCAATGAATAATACCATAAAGTAAATTTTTAAAAATTATCTCATTTATCTCAAAATTATGCCAACCAATAACCCCTAGTAATTATGTACATTAGAACTATTTTCCTAAAGAACATCTTCCTATATATTATATTAGATATGAAAAGCCTTATAGTTTTTAAAACATATTTTCAGTTAATTAAGTAGATAAAAAAGATTTCTGCAAAACTTTTATGGTACAAAATACTTGTCCGCAAATTAATTTTTGTTGCACATAATCATCCGAGAAGTTCCTTCTTTAGGGAAAAAAAACAGAGTACCTTTGAGCTACTTCTGCGTACTCTGTCAAGAACAGAAAACCTGCTACAGAGATACCAGATATTTTGGTTCTTGTGATCATTGCAGTCTGCAGAGAGAGAGAGAGAGAAAGAGGGGAGAAAATGGAGATGAAGAAGACAAAGAAGACGAGGAGAGAGAAAGAGAGAGGGCCCCCTAAAAGCTTGCACCAAGAGTAATCCTAATCCCCACTCTTCTCTCTCTCTCTCCTGCCCTGGCCTTGATTGATGGGCTCTGTACCTCTCCCTCTCTCTCTCTGATAAAGTGCTCATGGCCCATTCCTTCAACTCTCCTTCTTTTTCCTGTTTAGGTTCTCTTTAATGTTTTATTTCCACCCCTCCAAAAGGAAATATAAATATTTTTTCTTTACTTTTTGGGTAGATTTTTGTGGGTAAAAGTTGAACTGAGCAAAGACCCAATTTTTACATCACCCTTTGGTTTACTGTGCTTTATAAAAAAAGGAGGGGGTAATGATTGGTATTCTGTTGAGCTTTGAATTTCTAAGAGAACCCAGGATTCTTATTTGAGATATGAGAGGATTTTTATGGTTTTTTTTTTTCAACTGTTGATCAATCATTGGGAGGTAAACTTCATCATTTTTATAAATCTGTGGTAACTTGTTTCATCAATCAGAGAGAGCTATAGCATTATTGCTCCTCAGCTCCGGGACCCAATTTTGGTTTTATTTTTTCTTGTTTTAGTTTAAGTGTGACTACTACATTTTCTGATCACTATGAGATTAATGACGAACGCTTCATTTGGTTTGTATTCTGTGCGAGTAATAGATGCCTGATATTTTTTCCTTCCTTGTTCTCTTGCTTGTTCTCGTGCAATGAGAGCTTCATTTTTGGGTAAAGGGAGAATTTGTTCTGTGCTTAAGCTAAGGAGGAGCATGAGAAAGAATTGAAGAGTTTAATCATTTTCTCGACTCCATTGTTTTTTATTTTTGTTCAGGGTTCAGAGCGGAAGTTGGCTGCTCTTACCTGAGATTAGGACATGGGCACTTGCACTCTCACCAGCAAGGTTGAATTCTTACAATGGCTTTGATTTTGTTTTATTTCCTCTTCCCTTGAACGTTCGTTGCATGATCCTTCTCAACATTTTGCTTCATTTCTGGCTTTAAAGAAGCATTTGGCTTCCATCAAATTTGTCTGTTAGTGGGTTCATCTTTTTCTCATCTATGCTGTAAGAATGGGAATCCGAAGGTTAGGTATATAGCAAGTGAGGGATGTTAAACCATCATTTTGGAATATGAGCATGTTTTGATTAATGCATTTAGTCCTTGTCCATGGCATTTCCATTAAACTTCAGAACTTAGGATTTTGTTTCTAAATATACTTCAATTTAGACTGTTCGCCATGTTTCTCCGAATTTTGCATCATCAGGAAAAAGTTTTCCTTAAAAAAAAGTTTTAGAAATTAGCCTCCTTACTTTTTTGTTGTTGTTTTCTTAGTCTTTTGTTTTCTTTGTCTTTTACTCATAAAAATAAAAATATTATTTACTTCTTCCCTTTTGGAGAAGATGTCTTATTTTTGGGTGTCACCTGTAAGTCAGCCAAGGCTTGTAGAATTTTGGATGGCACATTTTGGTAGATAAGTGTAACTCTATGCTCTTCCTGTGTGCCTCTCGGTAATAATTTTGGCTAAGGCCCTATTTTCTGTTAAAAGAAATGTTACTTATATTAATGGGTTGTTTTCTGTTGTGTCACTCTACATGCAAAATGGTTGAAAATTTGGTTCATTAAACTTTTTCATGCGTCGTGCTTCTTAGGAAGATTTGGATATTAATTGGTGACTGTATCAATGGTCCACTGTCTTCCTTCTAGTTTTTTTGCACATTCCTAATCTCTTTAGCCGATGGTCACACTTACGATACTATGTCACAGTTTTCCTAGGTTTCAGATCATCTCGAGTTGATTTTTGATCGCGATATTTATTATCTCTAGAAGCCAAATGCTCCCATGAGTTGGGAGTGAGAGCATTCCCAGTTTTACGGTAGGTTGGTAGCTATGCAAATTTCCCTATAGATACGTTCACGGAAAAAGAAACCATGAAAGGATGAACATAACATAATATAATCTCTATTTCTTCAATATAACATTAATGGCCTACACCTCCTGTATATGTTATCTTTTTGCCTCCTTGTTTCCTCTCTTAGAAAAGTCGGAAAAGGCTGATAATAGCAGAAAATGCAACAACTGATTTGGAGGAAGTGTATGTTTATTTATAGTTTGTTTGTCTTGGAGTTCTTGGTTTTGGTTGTTCAGGCGAGGTTGTTTTGGGCTCTCCCTTTTGGGATATTGATATTTTGTTTGATGGTAGGATTCTGATCTGTAGCCTCCTACAGGAACACCTGTTTTCTTTTCTGCAAATGTAAGAATTTGAGACATTCTATTTTTGTTGCTGCAGATGTTTCATTAGACTCTTGTTAATGAAACACAGCGGGTTTACAATCATCCTTCTTAAACAGAAGGGGGTGGGGTGGGGTGGGGGCTGGGGGAGGGGGGGGGGGGGGGTTAATGCAACAAACTTGCCACTTTGAAGGAACCTCTTTTAGAATTCTTTCCGTTGCTTGGGTACGTTTCAAGAGGGGTGAATCAAGATCTCCTTGTTCATTTGCTACGTACAAGTGAGATATGTCGCTGGTTGCAGTTTATAGCAGAATATGATATTAACTTACCAGATGGTAATACCATTATGCGATTGAAATCTGACTGAAATTGTGTGAAATGCTCCATTTTTATAACCGCAATTTACTTTTAGCTTGCATCTCTTAAATGTATTGGCTTGTAATATTGTTTCTAAAAATATTTTGCTTTCAGGGGCAGGTCTGCTTTTTCTCGCGATGGATCTTTGAAGGAAAAAGATAGAATTTAGTCCATCAAGCAGAAGTCAGTCTTATTGGATCAAAAATCTGTGGCTCCTTGTGTTTAACTATTGGCTGAAAAATCAAAGGCAGTTTATATATAGCAGAATCTTTCCGTAGTTCTTGGAGTTGTGCTTCAATTTTGTTTACTGACAAACTTTCAAGTTAGATGCCTACCATGATGGAGAATGATATGTTTACTTCCTCACTGCCAATGACAGATCATAGCCATATGATCTTCAATCCAACTACACCTCAAATGTTATCTGGTTCTTTTATTCAATATGGCATTCAAGACAACCTTAGCTACAGACAGATCATGCCTAGCGCTCCTTTGTTTTCTACAGTGCAGGAGGAAGCACTGAACAACCTATATACTTCAAACAATGGTGACATGATCAATAGTGAGGTTTCGGTTTCTAGGATTATGCCTCACGTCGGAAATATTTCTTTAAATGGATCCGATGGTTTCACAGGGAACTTGATATCTTCATTCCCAAATCTAGCGTCCGCTGAGGCTAATTTGCATGAAAGTTTTATAAGTTTTGGCATTGCTCCTACTTCAGCTTTACCTTCGGAGGAGTTGAGGAACTCCCAATCTACTGATAGCTGCACTACTCACAATTCATCAATTGATGCTTCAATGCATCATGATTTTGGGGTGCCAACAGCCCAAAAGGATGCAGATTTAAGTGCATGTCTAAATTCCAGATGGAATTATGACGATGTCGCTGGGCATCAAATTACAGTTCGTCCATCTTATCATATTTCTGAGAGATCAGAGTTTGCTTTTAACTTTAATACCCCGTACGCTCATTTTGCTCCAGGCAATGAGCTTTCTCTCAGTCTCGGGTCCTCTCAGCCTTCAGTGATCAACTTTTCCACTGCCTCAGATCAGTGCTCGGAAGTCAGTTATTCTGGCCTTAAACAAGATTCTACAGGATTGCAAAATCATTGTCGTGGTGTTGGATTTCAATTTCCTCGTGTGAAGTTAGATTCAAGATATCTCAATGCAACCAAGGAAATTCTTGCTGAAATTGCAAGTTATGCACTAGAACATCTGGATGATGTTGATGATCCACTTGATAGAACTGAATGCGAGCCAAAGATGTCCTCGCTTTCTAGTAGCATCAATGGACTACAGAACCAGGAAACTGATGGGAAGAAGTCTGAGCTGTGTACTATGCTTCAAGCGGTATGTAAACCTAGTAGATGGTAGTCATATTTGGGTTATGTTTTATACTAGTCCCTCAAATATTTAATTTTTGATATTAGAACACTGAAGCATTGAAAATTTGAAATTAGTTCTCCAAATCCTAACTATTTTGAAATTAGTCCCCTTGGTCAGCAGTTGTTTGATGTTCATTGGAATATTCGTTTAACTATTATGGGGGCCTAATTTCAAAACACTTGGAAGATTTGAGGAACTGATTTGAAAATATGAAGATTTACATATTGCAGTAGGCAAAACTGTGAGTAGTATTATTGGCTTATTAGGTTCATAAAAACTCCCTACACTGAGAAGTGAGGAGGAAGAATATGTTTATCCCAAATTGGAACAATCATGAGACTATATATATTTAAGGGTTAATTGCTCATAGAACCCTGTATTATTGCTGTTTTGAACTTACTATCCTGTAGTTCCATTGTTGTAGATAAACCCCCTGGTTTAATTTTTTTTGACTCTTTCACCCTCGATGAAATTTTGGAAGATATTGCCCGTAAGTAAAACTTGTGAATCTACTTGAGGGTAAAAGAGTCAAAAATTTTCAATTCAGGGGATCTATCTGCAACAATGAAACTAGACGGGTAGTAAGTTTAAAACTGTGATACTACAGGGATCTGTGTAAAATTAGCCCTGACTTTGGTTAATGCGTAGGACTAGTATTAACACGAAACAGATCAAGTCAATAAAGGACGTGATAGTCGATAAACATAGGATAGACATTGGGTCACTGGCAACTGTATACAACAGTTTCTTTCTGAATTCTCATTTCTTGTTGGACTTGTAGGTTGACCATCAATGTAAACAGTACTTAGACCAAATGCAGAGTGTGATTTCTACATTCAACGATAAAATCAATCTGGGAGCTCCTCAGATGAATGTACAATTTGCTCTTCATACAGTATCCACCTTGTATAAAAATCTGAGGAAAAAAATCGCTAGTCAGGTCATTTTAACTAGTCATAATCACTCTGACAATGAATCATTCAGACAAAAAGAGAGAAACTTCGAATCATCATTTATACAGAAGCAATGGGCTATTCAGCAGCTGAAGAAGAATGATACCCAATCTTGGAGACCTCAGAGGGGCTTGCCTGAAAAATCTGTCTCAGTTCTACGGGCATGGATGTTTGAAAATTTTCTACACCCGTGAGTTTTATTGCAGTCATCATTGAATATCTAGAGAAATACTTGAAACCACTTGAACTATATAATTCATTGTCTTTGACTACGATTTCAGGTATCCAAAAGACAGTGAGAAGCAGTTGCTTGCCCTTAAGAGTGGGTTGACGAGGAGTCAGGTAGTTTAAGATTTCAAATACATGATGTTATTTGAGCAATTCAATTATTTCCTTCTGACTAAAGTTTCCTTAAGTCCTTTTCACGACACTAGAACTTCAAAGTTGCCTTGAGGGTTCGGGGTTAGTATAATTTTGTAGCCTTAACATGTCAATGCACGGGCCATTTCATGCAACGTTATCAATTTTTCACCTCGGGTATGCTTTCAATGGGGTTAATTCCGGAAAGACCCCCTTTACCATCGCCAATTGAACGTGCTACCCTTCTAGTTCTATTGTTGCGGATAGATCCCTCAGTGAAAGTTTGTTGTTGCAGATAGACCCTCTGAAAAGGTAAGAAAATTCACTTGGGTGTTCTATCTGCAACAATAGAATTACAGCAGTAGTAAGATCAATATGACGATTGTACAGCGGGGGCGGCCCTATTCACAATTAACCCTTAAATGTATGTCAGTGGGATCTGAATTTGGATTAATCTGATACCAGTTTGACAATTACAAGTCTCTTCCATTGTACTAGAAGTTTGAGGGCAGTAATTTTAACAAATTCAAATTACTTGAGTTGGGTTTGTGATGTTCTTGATTATCACGGTGTCAGGTGTCGAACTGGTTCATAAATGCACGTGTTCGCCTCTGGAAGCCTATGATCGAAGAAATGTACTCAGAAATCAATAAACGGAATCGAACAGAAGAAGGATCTGCAGCTGAAAGTAGAAACAACGGAAGTATTAGCAATCAGAGGATTCGAATGAATTGAATCATCAAGATTTTGTAAACCTACGAGACAAATGATTGAGCAATCAATTCTGTTATTTATTTTCTCTATTCGGTAGTGTTTTCCTTCAGTGTGTGTTACTCATATGTATATAAGCTATCTACGTTGCATAAACGCAAGTGTTCGCGATTATCTGTCTAAGCTTTTGCGCTTGTTTGACGACGGAAGTATTTCAAGTTGTAATTATAGAATCATGCAGCGTAGTATACTTGCAAACATCTGACCCCTGCGAAAAGGGGAGCCGCGCTTACTTCTCCATCTCTTTTTATCAGGAGTTGACACCTGTATCTAGAAACGATACAGCACCTCTTCGAGTCTCGCTGCGGATATTTTATGCAAAAGTTGTAACTTCAACGTACTAATACGCAAAATCTTGATTCTTCTGCAATTGCTTAAAAGTTGAAGCGCGCATATGCAAAATGTCCTCTCCCTCTCTCTAGCCCCACCCCCCCAATCTCCAGTTTAAAACCCTGTGATCTCAGGAGGGAGAAAACAAAATCATCGCCATGGCTTCTCCTTCGTCTCTCTCCCCTCCACCGGTCCCAATGCAGCTCTTCGCTCGGAATCGAGAAAAGCTCCTCCGATCTCTCCGCGATCACCTCGCCTCGATCTCCAGGCCGATCCAGGGGTTCGTCTTGTTACAAGTAACAAAGATCTCTACACACGCCTCCCTTTTTTTGATCATTGCCTGTCCTCGAATTCTGAGGGATTTCTGTGTTTTGTTGATAGGGAGGCGATGAGCAGACGAGATACTGTACGGATCATGCTGAGGTGTTTAGGTACTGGGTTGTTCCTCTGTTCCTCCGGGTTTGGGGGTTGCTAGATGTGAAGTTTAATGTTCTTGATGATGATTGCAGGCAGGAGAGTTACTTCGCTTACTTGTTTGGAGTGAGGGAGCCAGGATTCTACGGTGCGATCGTAAGTCCTGCAACTCATTGGTTAGAAATTGCGTAATTGGTCAAAGTTTTCCTTTTTGGTACCAGTAATATGCGGATGATTCTGAAATATCTTTATTTGAACTGTAATCGAGTACAGTTGCGAAATTGCTAGCAGTTTTGCGCTTTAGATTATGAAATGTCAGTGCTGAAGGGTTTTTTTTTTTTTTTTTTGGGTTTGGTGCAAGGTAGAGGAGGGATTTGCTTGGACGACTAATTGTTTTTATGGGTGTTGCTTAAAAAAGTCTGTTTCTTTTGCTTGGATGAGTCTAGGCTAGGGATCTGTCTTCTACTGTGAGAATGTTGTTGAGGCACACATCAGTTCTCAGTATACAATCACATATAAAACGAGTGATATAGCCTTGAAAAAGAAACGTCAAAAATGAATACTGGAGAAAGTCTTTAGAAGATAATGGCTTCACACAAATATAACATGTATGTTAAATAAGGGTTAACAATTTCTGCAATTTAGTATGTTTAAAGAAAGGGACATTCTAGACCTAAGTAAGTTTATACCATGGAGCAAAGTTTGGGCGGTTTTGTGTAGGTTTTTGTTTTGAAACTGGAAATTAGATTTGATTTAGCTATTTGGGTGGCACAGTTATGCCTTCTGACTAGTTTCTCACGGTCTCCATAAGTTTAGACGAAGCTTATCAAAGTTGAAAGATAGAAAGAGGAAATAATGTTTACTTGTTAATAAGTTCATCTCCCTTCTAGTCATCTAAAACTCGTAAATTCTAATCGATGATAATCTGATGTATTTCTATTTGGTTTTAATTATAATCTCAATTTAACCTTGATTTGATGACATTCGTATTATTGGATTGCTATCTAGATTAATTGTTTGATTGTTGTGAACTTATTTCTCTTGATTCTGACATCCGGTTAGGCTACCATTTATATTATACACTATTCTGTTAGGAATCTTGATCCCAAGATTAGTTTGTTTTGATGATAACAAATATTATATGTTGTGTGTATTATGTGCTAGTTTTGCAGTATCAGAGCTATATCAACAATTATATTCAAAGAAATACTCAAGACATAGATGAGTTCAAGGCAAAATGAAGCAAAGAAGAAGATATACTTTATTGTCAAAATATAATTTTACATTTTCTTTGCTTAGAAATTTGTACAATTCTTGATCACTCACACACATGCACACAGATAGTGTTAGAACAGACTAACACATGCTTAGTGTGTTGGTTAACAATAGAAATCCCCTATGTTAGCCATTAGAGTTTATAGATATTGAGTGAGTCTTAAAATATTTTATTTATACTTCTTAGCAGTTTGAATATGGAAAAACTCAAAAGATCAAAGTTGTAGGTCTCTTCAACAGCTTTTTAACAAATCTTAAATCACCTCATTCAGAGGTCGGATAAGAAAGTTACCGCCAAAATACTAAAAATAGAATTTCAGAATCTGTGAGTTTACAGTGTAGTCGACTACTATGCCTTATAGTTGACTACTAAGCAATTTTCTGACTTCACAGAGTCTGTTTAGACTCAGTGTAGTCGACTACTATGACTTGTAGTCGACTACAGATGTAGTTTTTTTAGATTTTAGGTTTTGAATAAGTGACTGTTTATAGCCGTTTTGTGGACGTTAATTGGGTTTAAAATTATGTCATCTCAGAGGTTATAAATATGTTTAAACATCAGAAAACAAGCACCAAGTTTTGCACTTGTAAGATTCACATATTGTGCAAATTAACTCTCTAAACTTTTAGTTTTTCGATCTGTTTTTTCCATAAAAGTGAGTTTCTGATATTGCCTTTGTTCCTATCATTGTTAGAGTTTGTTTAGGCAATATTCAGAGAGTTAAAAAGATTGATAAGCCACTGTTACACGTTCACATTCACATCAAGGCTTATAGGATTAAAATTGTACATTACTTCAAAGAAATGTTCTCTCGGTTTATGAGAGGGGTTGATCTCTTGATCTAGAGGTCAGTTTACAATTGGCATGGTGTTGTCAATTGAGTTTGTAATTTGCATGGTTTTACAAATTGGTCAGGTTTGCTTTTGATTTTGTAAGGTTTCAAAATCATAGTGAAAACTCTCAAGCGGGATTTTCTTGGGAACTGAATGTACACCGGGGAGGTGGAACCAGTATACATGCTTGTGTTTGTGATGTTCACTTTCTGAGATTACCATTCTTTCTTTGTAATTTATAATCTACTTTGCAAACTTACCTTCTAGTGTTTAAGTGTAAAGCTTCCGCGAATTTTTATAAGAACACACTCTATTCTTAAGGGTCACGTTCCTACACTTGGTATACATAAGCAAAATCAGATCCTACATATTCAAGAAATATACATGTAAAGGATCAAAGATGTCCTGTATCTGGTGATTATGGACACTTGACTACATGTTTATATACACTCGAATAGAAATCAAAACTTGCAAGTTGCAACAATACTTTGAAACTCATAGAACCTGTTGAGACCTTTTATTAGATGACTATAAGGGTCTGTAAATGGAATCATGGAACTAATTCTTGACCTTTGGTGTATGCATGGAAAAGTTACACTGCTTGCGAAACAAGGTTCCAAAGGCTTTTAACTCTGATGTCCTTTCAAATCTTACAGTCAAGAAGACAAAAACTTGTTATCTTATTTGCTTATTTGTTTCTTTTTGATACACTGCATGATGAAGTAGGATTTCGTCAGAAGATTCAATTCCTTAAACTTAAAGCATTTGGTTCAGTTAAAATTGTCTGATACACAAACTGTCTTCTTTAATATCTCTTATTGCAAATTTCAGTCGTAAGTCGTTGTTAGAGTGCTCATTATATACATTTATCTCTCATATTTGCTTCACGGGTTACTGCATTCGTTAAGTCTGCTGCATTTATTATTTTTTGATCCTGCTATTATTCTATTTTCTAAAAGGATGTCAGCTCTGGTCGTTCATATCTGTTTGCTCCAAGGTTACCTGCTGAATATGCTGTTTGGTTGGGTGAGATAAAGTCGTTATCTTACTTTAAGGTGAATTCCTGTTCTAACTAGTTATACGTACAAATTTATGTGCCGTTATCTTACTTTAAGGTGAATTCCTGTTTGAGCTAGTTATACGTACAAATTTATGTGCTTACTTCGTCTTCGAAAACACTTAGGGTTTTTTTCCTTTTTCTTTCCCAACATTTCTTTATCTACAGGAGTGGTACATGGTTGACATGGTCTTCTATGTTGATGAAATAGTACAAGTTCTACATGATCATTTTGGTGAAGCTGGAAAGCCTTTACTTTTCTTGCTGTATGGGCAGAACACTGATAGTGATAATTTCTCAAAGCCTGCAGAACTTGAGGTGCCTAATTGTTCCATTAATATTACTATTACTGTGAACTTGTTATTGTTTTCTACTGTTGTTTCAATAGTCTGTTTTTGTAGTATGTTAGATGGAGTAATTGGAACCTATGAAGCACGGACACGCATAACTTGAAGCCGTGTCGTGTCGTGTCCGTGTCGGACACAAGTGTCGAACACACGTATCCTATGTATTTTTTAGGATTTGCCTCGTGTCGGCGTGTCGGATGGCCGTGTCGGATCCGTGTCCGTGCTACATAGATTGGAACTTTTTTCCCCAAATGTTTCATGTGATGTTTCTCAGTCAGTCAGTCCTATTCCTTTGTCGCCTAATATAAAGGAACATCATGTCATGTTTTATGTTTGAAAAGTAACTAACCCGAAGTGGGATAGCCAAATTTTATTTACAGGAAAGCGTAAACTATGGTTACATAATATTCCAATATGAGGTTACTCAAAAAGTTAATCTTCCAATGCGAGAGTTAATCTTCCTAATACATTAAGTGGTCTAATACTTTCCCTCAAATTAGAGTATATATATTAGTCATGGCAACCTACAAACCCATTCTATGGAACTTTTAGACTATTCACATGCTCAGTATCTAGAATTATGACTTCTTGATATTAACTATGCTTTTAGTTTGTCATCAATAGACTATTTACTGAAAGTTATTGCAATATTTGGAATGAACACCCTGATATTAGTAAGTCAGGGTATTGGAATATTTGCATTTTCTGTGTATTGCTTCAGTTTTTCGACCTGTTAACTAGCGAACTACATGAAATTCTAGCTTCATGTCTATCCTTATTATCAAATCTTCATAATCTTTTGTGAGTACTTGTTATGCCTTAGGAGATGGAGAATTTCGAAACTGATCTGAACACTCTACACCCAGTTTTAACCGAATGTCGTGTTATTAAGTCTGAGTTGGAACTTGCCCTCATTCAATATGCCAATGATGTAAGCTCAGAAGCTCATGTTGAGGTAACGTCGACTCTCCTGCTTAATATCATTCATCCTATACGTTATACTTATTTTTTTACAATCCAATGCAAATACTTAATCAGTTTTCAGTAATTTTTCGTGACCAAACAAATAGTTGTCTACCTAGAGCATATTTC
Organism: Asparagus kiusianus; assembly: GCA_022839385.1. Lineage (NCBI taxonomy): Eukaryota > Viridiplantae > Streptophyta > Magnoliopsida > Asparagales > Asparagaceae > Asparagus > Asparagus kiusianus. Next base: position 563,405 of record BQKN01000183.1, read on the forward strand.
TCTACCAACTTCTTTTGGCTATTGCATCTTGTTTAAGCCGTTTGTTCTCAGCTTTTATTTTTTGTTTTTATTTATTGTTGCTATGCGGAGTCGCGGACAGTAAGCTATACATGTTGCAGATATCTTTGAATCGTCTTCTAATCTTTTTGTTTTATTGGCATCTAGAAAAACGGATCTCCAACTTATGACACAGCCAAACTCGAATATTCATAGAATAAAATCTTTAAGTTACCAAACCAATGGTTGTCTACATGAAAGATATTCCTCTCCCAACTGCATTGAACTATTGCCTCTCGTCATTGACATTAAGCCAGTTGTTATCTGCTTTATATTTATTTATTTTTCTTTATTGTTCTACACTGTCATTTATCTTTGAATTATGTTTTTTCCCTATTCTTTTTTTGCTTTACTAGCATTTAGGGCATCCAACTTATGAATGTCGAAACTTGAACATTCATGCAATAAAAGTTCAAGTGCAAGGTTATAAAAGGGGGCGCCTTGCCCGTCTAGGTGTCCGCCAAGGCCTAAGCGGTACCTAGGCCACCCGCTGGGAGCACCTAGGGGAGCATGAGCTACTTACGCGGATTGCACTGCTTAAGTATTGGTGGTGATTTTCTCCACTACAGCCTCCACACCCTTCAACATGCACCAAATTCCTCTAGTCTACACTAACTGTGAAGATCTCCTCCGCCTTCTCTTCCTTTCAGAAAACCTCCTTGTCCACAACAAAAGAAAACCTCCTAGGCGCCTGACGGTGCCTAGAGCTTTCTATAACGTTGGGCATTTATTATCAATTATTGTAACTAAGAAATAAAGAATAGCAAAAACTGCTTAGGCTCCGCCTAGGCAGCCAAATGCTTTCTAAGACCTTGATTAGGTAACATACATGGAGCCTAGGCCGCCAAGCGGTTTCTAAAACCCTGTTTTGGTAAAACATACATTCTTTCAGTACCATACCATGCTGCTTGTCTATGGTATTTATTTCTTCAATTCTTGTAATGATTTACCTGATTTTCTAGTTTTTCATCTTTATTTGTTCTCACAGATCTAACATATTTTTATAAGGTTATGAGAAAAATAAGACCAGGCATGAAAGAATATCAATTGGAAAGCACCTTCCTTCATCATAGTTATATGTATGGCGGTTGCAGGCATTGCTCATATACATGCATATGTGCTACTGGTGAAAACAGGCAAGATTGTCTTTGTGAAATAGAGTACTTTCTTAACAGGAAAGAGATACCATTACATTTTAATTAGTAACCTCTTATATGTATGGATTTGCTTTGCAGTGCGGTTCTTCACTATGGTCATGCAGCTGCTCCAAATGACAGGGTATACTTATTGTTATTGTTCAACATGAAGAATCATCTGATATTGCAATATATTATTGTTTCCCACTTTATGCTTCACATTCTAGTTTATGCATTTATTTTTTGCTTCAATTGATTTTTTTTCCTTGAATTAAAAATTGACTACATGTATACCTGTAATAATGTAATTGTTCTGTTATCTCTAGACATGCTATTCATCCCTATGTGTTTAACGAAACACATAATGTCACATCCTAATGATGGTAGAAATACAAGAGGCGTAAAGCTTATTTTTCCAATGAAGATAAAGGCACTTTGTTCTTTTTGTTTTACTGGCAAAATAAGCCAAAAATAAAGGTTTTGGAACAACACTCAAAATTTAAGATTGTTGCAACACCATGAGTTGGAACACCAACATTTGTTGTTCCAACTCCTACCAAACACACCCTAAATGGAAATATTTAATAAATTGGTAATCTACAGAAAAATTTACATGACTTACATCTGAATGGTAAGAAGGTTTGCTGGATTTTCTGTTAACATTGAGAAAGGGAATTGTTGAAGGAGATATTCATTACAAGTAGTAGTCTTTCTTTTGCATAGGGTTCAAAACCTGAAATATCTCTAGACTTCCAAACTCTTTAACTGCGTACTAAAGAAAGACCTAAACTTACATTCAAGCGAAGGAATAGTAGGATCTTATTTAATATGAAAGAAAAAAGAACAGAAATCTGAGCTTGACTTTGACCATATTTACTCCTATTTTGATGATAAAAAAATGTTTTAACCATTCAAAAATGTAGAGGAATTGTTCTTTCTCTTACTGATCCTTGCATCTTGAGAATCTGCTACCTTCTCAAATTTCCTCCACGAGTTTTCAAGACTAGCATGAATACCCAAATTTTAATCTAGCTTTCAATGTTGAGCTGAGGAAGTATTTAAGATTTAAAGCTACATGCATTCTTACCTTTTGATTGTTTATTCAACATGATCATCCATCACCTGTTTCAAATCTATGAAAAAGTGAGATTTTTATCGTGAACTGAACTGCTTCATTATCACCTTGTTAGATTCTAATGGAATGACCAACATTATCCTTTAATATCTCATATACAGTATGCTTTCACAGTTCCGCTTGTACATTCATATCGGGTTCCCTTATTCTCCTTTTCTTTTTTTCTTAGGATTTTTCTATGACATAGCATATCACTTGTTCCTTTCCTAATTTTGTTGTTTAAGATTTGTTGAGGAGCTCAATTCTGATCTTGGTACTGCTTGATGAACCTATATTATCATTAGAGTCTGACCTTGAAAATGGAAGATGAAAAGAAAAGATATTTTATTATGGGTTTGAGTTTGAAACTGAACTAACTGGTAGCATATTCAACACTACTATGCTGTTTACCATTCTGTATTGTGTATTTACTTCATAATTCCCTTTTTTTTTGGGTTGGGGGGGGGGGGGGGGGCGGCCATCAAATATGGCAGTTAATTCTTTTTCTGTCGAACTATTAAGCGAAGGTGGCAATGAAATCGCCTCATACCTCAGTGAAGTTGAGTTCCTTTCAGTCTGTAACTTAACAGTTATATATGTTTGCAGACTTTACAAGATGGAGACATATCTTTGTTTGATATGGGAGCTGAATATCATTTTTACGGTTCAGATATAACATGTTCATTCCCTGTGAGTACAAGTATTATTTTACCTTTTTTCTCTGTACAGCCATCCAAATTTAGTTCTCGTATGTACTTTGGTCATTCAAAGTCATATCTGTCAAAATACTCTGAAGTCTAAAAAGTTCAGGTATAAATGTTCATGTTGTCCTCTTCCATTTTTGACATCAGTCTTCTTTGCTTGCATTAATATGTTTTTGTTTTAGTTTGGTTATATTAGTTGCTCTTCGGTAAAGTCCACTCTTGTAGGTAGAAATTATTGTCAAGTCTGTATTTCATGTTATAGGGTGACTCTGTGAGCCTGAGTACTTTTTAGGTCCAGCCATTTAATCCTTGGGTTCTGTTCAATTGTGGAACAACATCAGTTTGTCTGGTGGAAATAAATTCAGGAGACTTGATGTTTGTTATCAGTCTAATTTAGATAAAGGAGATGTTAAATCAGCCATCAGATCATATGGCAGGCCTGGCTCCATGATGAAAGAGTGGGGTTGGTCTTTGAGATACAGGTTCAAATCTTTGCTGTAGCCTTCGTTAGAAAATGAGAAGGAAAAATCATATGTTGGAGATTGGGCTACCTCTTGTATATCATTCACTTCTGAATTTAAGGGAAACAGTTGATGATTGCCAGACTATAATGGGAGCTTGGTTACTAGAATATGCACAAGTAGTTAGGGGTGTCTATGGTTTGGATACAGCTTGGATATAATACTTACCATATCTGTATCCTTTTGTCATTCATGGATTCGGATATGGATATGCCTTGGTAAGGAAAACTGATATCTATATCCGCTAAAATCGGATACAGATATGGATATATATGCAGATATACATGTGGATGCTAAACGGATATGAGAATACCAAATAATGTTGGAAAAATATATAATTGATACGATAGAAGATAGTTCATTAATATGTTCGTTATATTTAAAAAACTAAGATTGGATCTCTTGATCATCAAAATTAGTCTCAAATCTATTAATGTAAGGATTAAAATAATTGCAACTGTATGATCAACATATATTCAGGTATTTGTATACGGATATGGTTAAAATACACTACATAACTGTATCCATAACCATATCCTATCCGTTATAGATTTTACTAAACATACCCATATCCTAACGGATACAAATATATCCATAGATATGGATATTTTTGTGTACCCCAAGTCAAGAATCCTTGAAGAGATGTTTCTGTATAAGTGAGAACCAAGTTTCTTCAGATTGAGCTTTTATGATTTTATGTTTTGAGCTCATTAGAGTAATGTGCTGTATGTGTATACTCCAGTGTTTTAAATGTCGGCCGACATGTCGGACATGTCGGCCGACATGTCGCAATTAGGACTCGAACGACACGAATCGGGCTATTTTATGTCGTATGTCGTTTTTAGGAGGAAATCGGATATGTCGGCGATATATCGGGCATATCGGCCGATTTTTCATCTTTGAAAAATCGGCCGATATGCTCTAATATCGGTTTAAAGAGTTTTTCACTTATTAGGTTTGGGTTTATTGATGAAAACCCAAACCCATTTGACCTGTTTTGATTTTAAGGGTCTGTTTTTGAACCCGATAGCCAGAAACGAAAGAAAAAAGGGAAAAAGACCTAGGGCTAACGCGACAGGGAACCCAGCCGCCTTCGTCTTCTTCGTCTTGCGTTCGTTCTCCCAGCGAACATCAAAATCCATCATTTCCGACGTCGTTTCTCTTCTATTTCTTCCCTGCGCGAAGCCGAAGTTGCAACCTCCTCTCTTTTCTCTGTGCGACATCAAAATCCATTATCTCCGGCGTTGTTTCTCTTCTATTTCTTCCCTGTGCAAAGCTGAAGTTGCAACCTTCCTCAGCTTCTTCAGCCGTTAGGTAACTATTTCCCCTTTCTCATCGTCTGACTGTCGCTCTCTTTCTTTTTTTTAGGGTTCCAACGTGTTGATGTTTATTATTGCCCTCTCTCTTTCTTTTTCTGGGGTTTTGACATGTTGATGTTTATTATTACCATCAAGATTTGTATTGATTTCATCTTGTCTATCTTATTCAATGTCTTAATATACTGTTTCCCCTTGTTTTTACTATTTTTTTGTTACATTACATTATATTATTATTCAAATAGCTCCATGCTTTTTGTTGCTGTAAATTATTCATTTGTAGAATTCAATGTTTGTCAACATGTTTTGGGCATCATACTGGGGAAAACAATTGGTTAGTGATCCTAAACATCATATATTATTTACTTTTTTATATGTCTAGTCTATAAAGTTTATAAAATATGCTTATATTGAATTTAGGAATGCTTAGATTATATTTAGGACATGATATTATACATATGCGCATCACCCGATATGACAATCCGATATTTAGTCCATGTCCCCCGATATATCCCCGATTTCCGCTATCCGACATGGATTTCAGCCGTCCGACATGAACCCGACATCCGATATTTAAAACCTTGGTATACTCTGGGTCATTGTTTTCATTTTGTACCTATAAATTGGTTATATTGCTTGGTTTACTAATGCCATGGCTAGAATTCTGAAAAGATTCCTATTTCCTGCTCTTCCTGTCAAAAAAAATTGTGGTCAAGTTTGGCTCTCGATACACTGACTATTGACATTTATGTGAGTGGCAGGGGCGAAGCCAGGATTTCATCCAGCTTAGGCACTATTTTTTTGAGCAATTCCTACGAAAGCATTGCTATAAAGACAGTGAAATAACAATTAATAAAACATAAATGCACATTTTAGTACCATAAAATTAAGTATATGCATTTAAATGAAAATATACATTTAAATAAAATTTTCAAATATACATTGTAAACTTGGGACGTATGAACTTTTCTATATGAGTTATGGAGAACAAGTTATGATAGTCAAAAAGTTAAGGCTGAAGTAGCAATAATATGAAAATCACCAAAATCATTATAATATAGCTAATTAGGTTTCATTAAGGTAAAGCTGTTTTGCTTCCATGGCAAAAGAAAAATGAGGCTAGGCACTAAGCTTTTGTTGCTAGTACGCTAGGATAGAGCTAACGTAACTACAGAAGTTTTAAATTTGAGGTAGGGCACGTGCCCTGCCTCATTTGTATGTGGCTCCACCTAGGTGAGTTTGGTATATTGTTGAAGTTGCAGTCATGAATCTAGATTACATTTCAAATTTTGGGTAAGGTAGTTCCTTTTTTCCCCGCTAATGGGTGTGTTGAGTTTTCTTTGACTACCTGGCTCTCGCGGTCTTGTGGTCTCTCCCTCCACCACATGTCAATCAATTATTAAAGATAATTCTCATTGGATATATGCATTGTAGATGGCGGGAATCGAACTCCTTTCCTTTTAGTTTGGAGAGTAACGCCTTGGGCCTTGACATATTTGCTTTTGGTATCTAGGTAATACTTGATGTCTAGCATTTAATAGTATTTTGTTATTTTGGCCTTTTAGGAAAGGCAGGACAAGGCACTTCATCTTGTAGCCCTGTTCTTGTTTATCAGTAGAAAGATTCTTGCAATTATTTGAGATAATTAGATAAATGTCATTGGACATCTCCGTTGTAGATGGTGAGAATTGAACTCATTACTTCTTACATTGGAGAGTAATGCCTTGGGCCCTTGACATAATTGCTTTTGGTAGCTAGGTAATACTTGACGTATAGCATTTAATAGTAATCTATTATTTTGGCCTTTTGGGGAAGGCAGAACAAGGCACTTAATCTTGTAACCCTGTTCTTGGTTATCAGTAGAAAGATCCTTGCAATATTTTTAAAAAGCACTAGGTGCTTCTAGACACCAGACCAAGCGCCTAGCGCCTAGGCAGGCGTTTAATCAGCATGCAGGCTTTTTTAGCATCAAGAGAGGAAGGATTTTTTTGAAGATTAACAGTCTATCCTTGCGGTTTACCTAAGATGGACTTGGATATTGTGTTTTTATCTGACTTGGACCATTCTTTTCTTTTGTTGCTTATGCCTAAGTGAGCAATATACCCCTTATGATGTGGTGCAGTCCGCCTAGGCAGCCCATCCTCCTCTAGGCGCTCCAAAGACCAAGATCGGCTGCCTAAGTACTGTGCAGGCCTAGGCGGGCACTCATACTGCCTTTTAAAACAATAGATTCTTGTGAACAGCAAGTAACAATAGATTCTTGTGAACAGCAAGTGGTTGCACCGTAAATCCCCGCCAGCATTATGAAATGCAAGTGGAGTATTGACAATCCGACCACAATTGGGTAAAGCATGAATACATGATTGCCCAACTGAGGGTATCAACTAGTTAAATATAGATGTAGCATAGTCATAAGCGTATATGATAGCACTAAAGCATATGTAGTGGTGTCTACTACCTAATGATCAATATGTCACAAAATATGATAGCACTAAAGCATATGTAGTGGTGTCTACTACCTAATGATCAATATGTCACAAAATATGATAGCACTAAAGCATATGTAGTGGTGTCTACTACCTAACGATCAATAAGTCTTTGTGACAGTGAGAATTGGCCGTTGAAGGATTAGACATTATAAGTTGTAATAACAGAGCAATCAACATTATGGAGAAGAAAAGACGACGATAAGAGTAGAAGAAAACACCTTTGACGATGATAAGAGTAGAAGAAAACACCTTTACTGTTGTTCCTAGTTTGTAATCTTGGGAGTTTTCTATAGATTGACTTAAAAGGTTTAAAATAGTAAGAATGCATCAATTATTGATTAAAACTGATCAAGAGAGTATCAGTACTACTGTGACATCCCCACACTTTAGTACCATATAGACTAGTGTGAAGAAATATTAGTGGCTTAAATAGAGAAGCTTAAGGCCCAAGAGTAACTAGTGCTAGTATTTTAGCAGTGAATTAAGTCAATGCTTGAGTTGCACTCAGTGGGTTCCACGGCTTGCACGCGCCAATGGGTTGTGGGCCCGGGGTACGTGACAAATGGTATCAGAACAATTACCAGGCGGAAGTGTGGAGCTAAGTGCTATACGAGGCTAAGTGTTACATCGAGTGGTGTAGGCGTCTAAAAATGGCTATAGGTTCCCGCATGCAGCTCAAGACAGAGAGAAGACGATGAACGTCATTGTCCGAATCAAGAAAGATTATCCGACGCCGATAAGCGCATGAAGCAAATCGATGAACCGTTGATGACGTAGCAATAAGCTACCGGAATAGCCATTAGCCACTAAATAGGTAAAACGACTGGCTCGTGCACTCACCGGCCACCTCCAATTGACCCACGCACTCATCCGTCAGTTCCAAGCGCCCGCCACACTCATCAGTCAGCTCCAAGCGCCCACCACACTTATCAGTCAACTCTAAGCGCCCGCCGCACTTGTCGGTCAACTCCAAGTGCCGTAAAGAAGCTAACGAACACATGAAGCAAGTTAACGATGCGTGCAAGTCAACAAGATGATCAAATACGCAAAACAGTAGAAAATACAAGTCCTAAAAAA
>BQKN01000183.1:571828-582467 GCA_022839385.1 Asparagus kiusianus
GGGGGGGGGATTAGGTCTTATGCTAATCTAATCCGATTTCATACCAATTAAAACTAATTAACAAGTTATCCAAGCAAGTATAAAGTACAACAAGATATGTGAGCTAGGATAAGTGATATACACAAGGGTAAACAAATAAACAAGATAGTGGATGATATAAATAATGAGCAATGGACAATGGCGATAAGAAATATAAACATAAGAGAAGTGCGTCAAAGCAAACTCAAACACACGATATGATCACGGAGTTTGGACCTTCCATCATACGTCTCCGCTCCCCACTCCCGGGGAGAAATCCACTAACATAACTGGGTTTTCTACGCACACCCGAATAACGTTTACACCTCACAATATCGGTTTTCAACGCTCACCGATCAACGTTCACAAACACTCACACTCGGTTTTCTAGCTAACTGAAAACTTCACAACTACACAATTGATCTCCACGAGATCACACTCACAATTAAGCACGAATACAACAATAGTTATTCTCTACAATGGATGAGAACTCAATTAAGCACAAATCAATGTTACAAACTCTCACAACCCCAATTATACTATATATGTAAATACTATAAGCTCAATGTGGGTGTGTGTAACAATAAATTTATTAAATCTAAACTCAATGTAAAAACTAGCTTTAAAGAAAGATAATCAAACAAATATGTAAATGTAAAGCTAGATATGAGTTTAGAAATTCTTCTCTGAAAAACAAGATGGAGAGATGGATTAAGATGAAGCCTAAACAATATAGATGATCTCCTCCACTTGTGAAACAGTCTTCACAAACCAAACTCTTTTAAAACACACAAAACAAACTTTAAAACATTTATTAAACTTGTTTAAAACATTCTCATTTTTCTTTGATTATTATGAAAGATGAGATCAATGGGGTATTTATACCCACTCAAAATTTTAGCAAAAACCCAATCAAAATGACCAAAAAGCTCAAGAGAAAACAGCTCAGAAACTAGCAGTTGGAACCCAATGGTCAGTTTGGCGGTCGACCACGACGGTCGACCGCGACGGTCGACCGTGAGCAACAAAAAGGTAAAACCGAGCTCTGGAAAACAGACAGTCGACCGTGACGGTCGATCGCAAAATTCTCTAGACTGCATATGGTCGACCATCACGGTCGACCGCGAGCCATCAAGAAACATACTGAGTCTCTGGACTCAAGGGCGGTCGACCGTGACGGTCGACCGCAAACTGACATATGAAATTCCCGGTTTATAAACAGTTTTCTAATTTTAAAACGTTGTTTAAAAATATTAAATAAATTCCAAAAAATATAAAACTTTGGAAAATGATAATACACATGTTACAAAAACTGGTTTTCAAAAAGGACTTCACAAATGAAAAATATCATCATTTTGTAAAATAGTCCAAAACATGAAAATGTGAATATATGGGTTTGTACATTTTAGCTTAACCATGTTTTGAAACAATACAAAATAATTTTATAGACTTGAAGAAAGATGTAAACTATTGTTATGAAGTCTATAAATAATAAATATAGTAATTTTGTCAAAATACACATATAATGCACTAAAACATGATTTTATTAAACTAAATAAATTGATATTGATGAAATCATATATATGCATGTAAGTATGAAACAAAAATATGTTTTCTAATTATATTCAATTGTTTCATATTAAAACTTGAAAACTATCAAACCAAAACATATATGTATATATAGACTATATATATACAAAACCAAAACGTGTATGTGTGTATATGATTGAGCTTAAAGTACTAACACACATAATATAAAACCTAAACTAAGTTACCCAAGCAATCTTGATCTTCAATAAGCTTGACTTGGTATACTTACGGATAAAGCTTGAACTTAAATCTTTAACTTTGAATTGCGTAGGTGATAATCATATTTTATTACGACTTTATACCCTCATTATCTATTTTTAATGAGTAAATATATCATTAATAATTGTTTTTATCTTTAATTGCAGGTTAATGAAGAATAAAGCCGAAAAATCCCATCTCTCAACAAAAGCTCATGAATTAAATGAAGAACACAAGCAATAGCCAAAAATCCCAAGCCCAGAATCAAACCGAGTAGCTTGTAAAAGCCGGAGAAAATAAAAAAATCAAATATGAAAACAAAATATATTCAAGATGGTTGGCCGCAAGGAAATGATGATATCTCTCAATCCGGAAGGCGGAATTTAACATATAATATATAAAAATCGCCTATCTCGACGAGACGAAGCCATATGTAGAGGCAGATTTTTCATTAGACATCGATGCTAGCATCGATGCGGGCATCGATGCTAGCATCAATGCTGGTATCGATGGCTACGATTCAGTTACAGATCAATGGCTGATTTTTGATAGTTTTGGATAAGGATTCAATTCAAGGGCTCTTATTCATTGATGTTTACTATAAATAGGGGTAGAGAGTGAGGGGTTAGGGGTGTGAAAATTTTTGTAACTCCTTTTGGAGAGGAGGACTACTCTTAATTAAGAAGGCCTTCCAAATTTGTAACTTTTGTTACAATTAATAATAATAATTTTTTCACCACTTTAAATATTTTTTCTCTTTGTTGGATGATGAAGATGGAGATGAAGAATTATTTAGAGTTTTGCATTTCTTTTCTTTTTCTCTTTTATTTCTTTTTAGTTTAGATTTATTTCTATGCTTATAATTAGATTTTATTTTCTTGTTAAATAGCCAAGAGGCTAGAATCCTCTTACCTTAGATTTATTTCATGCTTATAGATTAGATTTATTTCATGCTTATAGAGTAGATTTATTTTCTTATATTTAATTCTTGCAATTTATTTTGTAGTTTAGATTTTATAATTTATTTTGTAGTTAGATTTTAATTTCTTATACTATTCACCTTGAGGCTAGAACCCTCTTGGGTTTAGTTTTTTTGTTTATTTTTATTTTTTTGATTCACCTTTAGGCTAGAACCCTTTAGGGAATCACCCTTTTCTAAGAAGTGGGTTCAATTTTAGATTACCCATATCTATAATTGAATCCACCATCTTTAATTTCTTACATTTTCTTTTATTCTTGAATTTTATTTTTCATTCTTGATTTTTACTTCTTGACTTATTAATTACATTCCTTCTTTGTCACATCTACTCTCACTTATATTTTTCGCCTATTTACACACCATTTTCACTCTCTCAATCTCTTCACAATCACATTCACTCATCACTCCTATTTTGTCACGCACACAACATAAGAACCGATTTTATATTTTTTCCTACAAAACATCTTCCTCGTGGGATCGATATCTTTATACTATAACTTGACACGGTTGTGCACTTGTAATATTTTTGGTACATGTTTATACCGCATCAAGTTTTTAGCGCCGTTGTCGGGGAGGGTGCTTAAGTAGGTTTTAATTATTTTAGTTCTTTAACTTGTGTGTTTATTGTGAAGGAAACGCTTGAAGCTTGAAGATTGTGGATTGGAGAACTCGGATTTGAAGATTTGCTTTCGGGTAAGTCTTCTTTCTAGCATTTTTAATTCCACTCCTTGTAGTTAGCTTCACAATTAGAGACAATTAGGATTTAAAAAAAATATTTTTATTTTTGTTGACCATAATAAAATCCATCTTTCACTTGAACATTAACTAACAAGATAATAAACTCAAACAATGTTCCCCCTTCTCATAGTTGTTTGATTGTTAACCCTAATAAAAAAAATATAAAGATTTTCTTTTTACCATCCTTTTTAGTCGCTTTTAATTTCTAGGGTTGCATTTCATATAGTGTAGGAATTCACCAAAGTGATTGTAGCACTTGATTTGACACACACTTAAAACATTCTTAAGTGCAAAACCCCTAATCAAGATAAGGTAAAGGATTTCATCACCATTTTCTTAGCCCACAAATCACTAATTCCTCACTTCACAAACCCAAGCCTTCTAAAACTCATTAGACATTGGCCCCTACGGACTCGAGCTCAATAAGGAACAAAAAATCCTGAAGTGAACCGGTTTAAGTTTTCTCAGATTAGTTGGTGTCTAATGCAAGGTTTAGGGGTTGTGTAAAGCGCTCCGTAAGGAAAGAGGTACTTAATTGATCTTTGATCACCCTCTAGTACTATCCTTACCTGGCTAACTACCTGGGTAAAATTTTAATCTTTTCACTGTAGGAGTTTTTTGTTAGGAGCTGATCTAGTGAGTTAGGCTAAACCCTAGAATTAGAGTGATTGAAAAGTGATTGTTTTGAATTGTTTTAGTTAGGATTTTTCTTTATCCTTTTCTTCTCATAAAAAAAACTATTTTTTTTCTTTATAAAAAAAATAATAAGAAATAGTTTTGGTGTATGCAACAGTGGATTAGGGATAATACACGTCGATTAATTTTCTTTGAACTAATCATAGAAATGGAGCATCCTAATCCACCCGTTCTTCATGATATGTGCTATCCCATTAGGAATGCAATCTCCTCTTGCATTAGGCTTCCCAAAACAAATAGAATAAAATTTGAGCTTAGACTGTATTGCATAAACATGCTTCCCAAATTCCTTGGAAATGAAACGGAAGATGCATATATTTTTATCTCGGAATTTGAGGAAGTGTGTATTATGATTAAAATAAGAGAATTAACAGAAGATGCGATCAAACTCTGATTTATTCCATTTGCTCTCAAAGACAAAGCAAAAAAATGGCTGTATAGCTTACCCGTAATTTCCATCACAACGTGGGAGGACTTTATTACCGTTTTTCTTAAGAATTTTTTTTCCTATCCATAAAACGGTGAAGCTAAGAAACAGTATCATGAATTTTAAAATTGTCTCAGGAGAACCCTTTTGGAAGTATTTTGACCGATTTAAAGATCTTCTCATCCAATGTCCTCATCACGGTTTAGAAAAATGGCGATTGTGCCAAATAATTTATGAAGGATTAGATTATTCTGCAAAAACTTCCTTAGAATCAATGTGCCACGGGGATTTCATGAGGAAAAACGCTGATGAAGCTTGAGAGTTTTTAGAGAGCCTTTCTGAAAAAACCATGCAATGGGAACACTATGATGACCGAGTGTCATCAGTTCCCCAACCCAAATCTAGTGGTATTTCCTTAGAGTCCAACATTGCATCCGAAGCTAGGATGGCCACAATCATGCGTAGGTTAGAAGCTTTAGAAATCAAGGAAAGAGCCCCGGCTCAAATCAATCAAGTTTCAGCCTCAGGATGTCACAACTGTTTGTCACAATCTCATATTTCAGAAGAATGTCATCTCTTAGGAAATAATCAGCCATTGGGATAAGTCAACGCTGCATTCTAGCATTCTACAAATGATCAATTCTCTCCAACCTACAATCCAGGTTGGAGAAATCATCCTAACGTTGCATGGAATCAAGGAAATTCTCCCGGAACTCAAAACTTTACACCCGCTTCGACCCAACATTTTCCTAGGGGAAACATGGTTCCTTTTAATTCTCATCCATAATATCAACAACTCAATCTGCCGTATCAAAATCAGTCTCCTCTTCATCAAGCTGTAATTCAGACTCCTCACAATCCAGATCAGGATAAACGTCTCAATGTCTTGGAAATGGGTTTGGAAACCATAATTAAGGCCTCCACTCAAACCACGAATATGTTGACTCAAATGTCCAGCACTCTGAATTCCTTTATACAATCAACCAGACAAATGCTCAACTCCAACACTCAAGCTATAGCTAGATTAGAATCTCAGCTTGGTCAACTAGCTAGTGCCGTGAGTGAAAGAGAGAAAAAAAATTTCCGAGTCAACCTGTGGTCAACCCTAAGGACACGGGATGCAGTTCATCCTATGAAGCTCAAGTGAATGCAATCCATTCACTTCGGTCAGGTAGACAGTTCGATAATCAACTGAGAACTCCCCTAATTCAAACTTTTGATCCAGTACAAATTCCTTCTTCTTCTCCTTCTGATGAATCTATTCAACAATCACCCTCCTCAGATGATCAAGAACCTGAACCGGAACCTGAGCCTGCTTTTGATAGGTTTAGACCAGTTGCACCTTTTTTAGATAGACTCAGGCTTAGGAAACACTCCCCTCAAGAGGAGAAGATCCTAGAAACATTCAAGCAGGTTAAGGTCAATATTCCTCTATTAGATGTAATTAAACAAATTCCATCTTATGCCAAATTTTTAAAAGAATTATGTACTAAGAAGAGGAGAATAAATGTTCCAAAGAAAGTCTTTTTAGCCGCCAATATCAGTGAAATGCTATCAAATCCCATACCTTTGAAACGTAAAGATCCAGGTTCCCCCCATCATTTCATGTATCATTGGTAATACTCACATTGATAAGGCGTTTTTAGACTTAGGGGCCAGTGTTAATTTGCTTCTATATTCAATCTACCAGCAATTGGGTCTAGGTGTACTGAACCTAACCAAATGCACCTTACAGTTGGCTGATAGATCTGTTAAGGTCCTTATGGGTGAGTTAGAGGATGTTCTGATTAAGGTTAGAGATTTTATTTTTTCAGTAGATTTTGTAGTCTTGAAAACACAGCATGTTTTCAATCCCAAAGACAGACACCTGTCATCTTAGGACGACCTTTCTTAGCCACTTCTAATGCTCTCATCAACTGTAGAACTGGTCAAATGAAGCTGTCCTTTGGGAATTTGACTGTTGATCTCAACATTTTTAATCCAGGGGTCCAGCCAAATAATCAGCCTCTAGAAATAAATTACATTCAGGAAAGATCAGAAGAAGAAGAAGAAGAAGAGTCTGATTTAAGTTTTGAGAAAATTTTTGATGAAGAGTTAGAGTATTTAGAAGAAGCAGATCAGGTCTTTGAGAATAATGAAACTGTGTTAAACATTTACTGTTTTGAATTAAATTTTGAAGAACTCTTTCTTGATGAACTTAGATTCTTGGAGAATAATCAACAACCAATTTTTCAGAACTCTACAGAAGAATTGGTTGTTAGAAAATAAAACTTCACAGTACAAGAGTCTGAGTTCATTAAGAAATACAAACTGCATGACACCAATAATACCTACCTTACTTTGTTACAAGAATTATTGAACACCCCGAAATGCTTGGAATTTTACATTATTGATTATATCATTCTGAATTTATTTAAAATCCGGGGAAGAATTTTTAACAATAAGGTCGGATTTAATGTAGAATACGAGCTCTTCGTGTTGAACACTTCATTCTACATTATTTGTTTTGTTTATTTCAGAATAATAAAAAGAATTTATTCTTCTCTCATTCGAAAGTTTCTTATTCAGTTGAAACAAAATAATAATAAAAAAAAGAAAAAAAAGAAAAGAAAAGAAAAAAAGAAAAAAATAGAAAGAAGAATAAATTTTTGATTCCATCCTCCTCAGACCAAAGGTAATTGTAGATTTTTATCAGCCAACCAAATGTAAGTATTTCACTTCTTATCTGCTTTACTTTGTATATCATAGAGTTTGCATTGAGGATAATGCAAAAATTTAGGTGTGGGGGTGGGAATTAGTTATTATTTTTTTGTTTTATATTTTTCTGTTGCATTTTTGTCATTTTTTTCTTTTTCCAAAAAAAATATAAAAATATCGTCACTTGCCAAATTGATAGAGTTATGTAATATTTGATTTATTTGATAAATTTTAAATTTTCTAATCTGTTATTTACTCAAGTTCACTTTTTATGATAACTCTAAATAAAATTCTTAAGAAATAATTTTCAAAGTAGTATACTTTACTTAAGCCTTAACTCAGATTTTTATTTAAAATAATGGAATACATGCTTAGCTTAGTGTTAAAAATAATTTTTCAAAGTGGCTTGACTTACATATTTTTCAGAATATATACACATATACATATAAAAAAATTGCAAAAAGAAGAGTGCGAAAAATGGGCACCAAAAGAAAAAAAAGAAAAAAAAAGAAAAATACAACAAAAAACTCTTAAATTCAAGGTGATTCTATCTTATAAAGCCTAAGCTGATCGAGTAATTAAGCCCAATGAGTATTTCCATACTTAATGACCTAAGCCCAATTGGGTTAGGATCCATTGGCCCAAAACTCGTTAAATGGTCGCTTAGAAAGCCCGTTAAAGTAGAAAAAAATCACCAAAGAAGAAAGAGTTAATAATAATAATAATATAAAAAATTAAAAATAAAAATACTAATAAGTGTTTTATATATAGTTATATTTGTATATATGGTCTTGGAAAATATTTTAGATCAAGCAACTTGAATATTATTTTAAACAAAGAGTTAGCATGTTCTTTTCAAAACTTTTAAATTAAATTTCTAAGTTTGGCTTGGTTTTGTATTGCTATAATGAGAAGATTTTCTAGAAATTTACCTTAAGAGTTATATATAAAAACGTTTTCTTGAGTGATAACTAGCTTTAATTAGATCGTCTAAAGTTAACAAGTGAATTTAGTTATTCACTGACTTCTTTAATTTGGCAAGTTGACCGAATTTTGTGGGTATATTCACTGCAAACCCTCACGAGACTACAACTCGTCCACTAGGGTAACCTAGGGGTTTAAAGACTTGTTGTATGCGCTAAATACAACCGCGATTCCTGCGAAAGTGAGTTAGGTTTTCTTTTCTTTTTCGTTCTTTGCTAGAGGACTAGCAAAAGTTTAGGTGTGGGGGTATTTGATAATCATATTTTATTATAATTTTATACCATTATTATCTATTTTTAATGAATAAATATATCATTAATAATTATTTTTATCTTTAATTACAGGTTAATGAAGAATAAAGCCGAAAAATCTCATCTCTCAACAAAAGCTCATGAATTAAATAAAGAACACAAGCAATAGCCAAAAATCCCAAGCCCAGAATCAAGCCGAGTAGCTTGTAGAAGCTGGGGAAAATAAAAAAACCAAATATGAAAACAAAATATATCAAGATGGTTGACCGCAAAGAAATGACGATATCTCTCAATCCGGAAGGTGGAAATTAACATATAATATATGAAAATCGCCTATCTCGATGAGACGAAGCCATCTGTGGAGGTAGATTTTTCATTGGACATTGATGTCAGCATCGATGCAGGCATCGATACCAGCATCGATGCCAGCATCTATGCTGGTATCGATGGCTACGATTCAGTTACAGATCAATGGCTGATTTTTGATGGTTTTGGATAAAGATTCAATTCAAGGGCTCTTATTCATTGATGTTTACTATAAATAGAGGTAGAGAGTGAGGGGTTAGGGGTGTAAAAATTTTTGTAACTCCTTTCGGAGAGGAGGACTACTCTTAATTGAGAAGGCCTTCCAAATTTGTAACTTTTTGTTACAATTAATAATAATAATTTTTTCGTCACTTTAAATATTTCTTCTCTTTGTTGGATGATAAAGATGGAGATGAAGAATTATTTAGAGGTTTGCATTTCTTTTCTTTTTCTCTTTTATTTCATTTTAGTTTAGATTTATTTCTATGCTTGTAATTAGATTTTATTTTCTTGTTAAATAGCCAAGAGGCTAGAACCCTCTTGCCTTAGATTTATTTCATGCTTATAGAATAGATTTATTTCATGCTTATAGAGTAGATTTATTTTTTTGCATTTAATTCTTGTAATTTATTTTATAGTTTAGATTTTACAATTTATTTTGTAGTTAGATTTTAATTTCTTATACTATTCACCTTGAGGCTAGAACCCTCTTTGGTTTAGTTTTTCTTTTTGTTTATTTTTATTTTTTTTGATTTGCCTTTAGGCTAGAACCCTCTAGGGAATCACCCTTTTCTAAGAAGTGGGTTCAATTTTAGATTACCCATATCTATAATTGAATCCACCATCTTTAATTTCTTGCATTTTCTTTTATTCTTGAATTTTATTTTTCATTCTTGATTTTTACTTCTTGCCTTATTAATCGCATTCATTCTTTATCACATCCACTCTCACTTACATTTTTTCCTATTTACACACCATTTTCACTCTCTTAATCTCTTCATAATCACGTTCACTCATCACTTCTATTTTATCACGCACACAACATAAGAACCGATTTTATATTTTCTCCTACAAAACACCTTCCTCGTGGGATCGATATCTTTATACTATAACTTGACACGGTTGTGCACTTGCAATATTTTTGGTACATGTTTATACCGCATCAGTAGGCTTCACTCAACAATTCCGCCAACCTCCATTGGATTTGATCGTGAATACGTAGTTCCATCCAACCTCCAACGCGTTGTTTATCTATAATAAATAGAAAATCACAAACATTAGACAAACAACATTAGTAGTAAATTATTTGTTAAACATCATCAAAATAAAGAGGCCAACAAGAGAAAGTGGGCCATGTTTAGCAAGTGATTACCGAGTGGGACGGTTAGATATTGGTTTTGGTAGGGAAGGTCAAAACTGAGAAGGGCCGTAGAGTGGCAGCAGAGTATATGGTCGAGCATCTAAGAGAAAAACTCAAGGGAGAGCGTTCGGCTTGCCAGGCGTCTGCGCCACTCGCTAAAGATTTAGAGTGCCGGCTCGCTCGTCTTGTCTCAGAGTAGTATAGGCGAAAGGTAGTCGAGGACTAGCGTCAGGGGGTCATAGGTAGAGCTGAGGTAGCTTTTGATTGCAAAGCCAGTGTTGACCATCTGGCCTCACTGCTCCCTATAAGCTCTCTCCCATCACCGGACCGCCTTTATCCTCCTTGGGTCTCTTGTTGCCTTGATCTCTTAAAAGAGATCAAGCTTAGCGGGGGGG
>BQKN01000183.1:582567-672859 GCA_022839385.1 Asparagus kiusianus
AGCGATAAGTGATGGGGAAGATGAGCTAGGGGAGGAAATGGAAGAAGATCCGCTTGGGTCTTCTACAGATGTGGCTGTCGAGGCCTCTGTCACTGCCAAGACTTCTGCCCCTATCGGGACTTCTGCTCCTACCAGAACTTCTTCTCCTACTAGAACTTCTGCATTGGAGGGGAGCTGTCGCCTTGGCTTAATAGAGTTGAGGGCTCGTGTTTGTCTTTTTCCTTTATGATTTGTAATGAACTTGTAATGAAGCTCGACTATTGGAATAAAAATCAACTTTGTTTTCATCCTTGAGTCTTATTTTTGCTTGGCTTTTCTTAACCTGAAGCTTGCAAATTTGCTCTTATTGCTATGATTAGTCAGCCGTATTGTGTTGATTTAACCATTGGGAGGTTGAGACGACTGACTCCTATCACACCTTGTGCTGGCTAAGCGTTTGGTTCTTTGGATAACAAGGCCTTGGTTTTTTTTTGAGGGGGGGGGGTCAGTTACAGAGACCTTTCACCTTAGATTCACCTATGGTATTTGGGCAATCCTGAGGTTGGGTGCCTAGGTCTTACGTAGGTGCCCTGGTCTTTGTTGTCCCCGTATGGTCGAAAGGTGACTGCAGGAGTAAGCCATATGGTTGATGCCTTGGATTTATTCCTAAAAAGGTACCAAGGGCTTGAACCCTGACCCTAAGGTGGGGTGTTTAAGTCTTATGTAGATACCTAGTGTATGCATCAAAAATTACCTATAGGTTCTCACACGTAGTTTGAAATAGAGAGAAAGTAAGGAATGCTATTATTCAAGTCAGAGAGGATTATTCAAGTCAAATAAGATCATCCGATACTATAAAAATAAGCAAAGGAACGCACGTGAAACGTCAAAACGTGTGAAACGATGAAGCAAATACAATCAGAAGGGCTCTAGAGTGACCCGCATGAAGAAGTAAAATTTTGACCATGATGAGATTTGAATCTAAAACATCTTAAAAGAAAAAATTGTAGCTCTCTTCATTAGCTTTCCAACGCATCTTGAATCATTTTATTCCAAAGTCAGATGATAGAATTAAAGCTAAAATACTAAAGATAGTACAAACTATCTCGGAGAATCCGAGTCACCTCAAAATGACTCAGAAATTCCGAGTCACTTCGGAGTGACTCACGTCCAAGTCAGCTCTCGATGTGTTTTCTGATAAGATTGCCTTCTAGAACTCCTTGAGGCTATTCATAAATATGTGGGATTATCCTTAAACGTGTGGAAACTGTTACACAACCGAAAACCCACCTAAACGGATAATAATGATTGTTCTTCGATCCTATCTACAAACACAACATTTAGAATCTATAAATACACCCCTAGCATCCTCATAAAGGTAGATCTGAAGGGAACCATGAATTTTAGTGGAGCTAGAGTGAGGTTCTGACGAATTTGAGAGAGGCTAGCGAGATCTTGACGAATTCCTATGCATAAAGAGTGGATTTCGAGAGATCTAAAGCATGTTTCACGTTTCCTCCATATCAAACTTGGTTTTGATCTCGAGAAGAGTAGTAATCTCACTTGGTTGAGATTATTTACTTCCGCGATTGTTTTCTTTGTGAAGCAAGAGTATTGATATTTTATTCCGATCAATCGAATCTGATCCACGGTTGTCCATGGATAAACCCCAGCATAGGTAAAGATTCCATGCAAGCAACGGATAATAAACATCCTCTATGTGTATTTAAAGAGAGTTGTAATTTGTTGTTTTATTTGTATAAGCGAGTAGTTTTATAAAAAGATTAACTCTTTTGAATTCACTGTAATTGATAAACAAGTGTAATAGATTCAGCTATAAATAAACTAACTTTCGATGCAAACACGCTGGCGACCACAGTGGGAGCCAATAGTCTCGTTGTCGAGACTGTCGTGTCACAACCGAAGATTAAGATCCCGGTTGATTCAGCGGTCGAGTATGAGTTCGACGAAGCCAAGTTCGAGGAATATTTCTCCTTGTCTTCATCAAAATCCTCCTCTCCCTACAATTGCGGAAAGATATTGTCTTTGAAGGAGGCGTACTCACTAATAAAGGCTACAAGTGACTCCTCTTTAATCAAAGATTTATCCAATCAAAGTATGCTAACTCTGACGAAGAGATCACATCAGAGGCGACGCCAACGCCAAGCTCGTCAAATCTCTAAGGCATTAGAACAAGTCGACGGGGTTCGATATTACACAAACTTGGAGTCCAGGAGGCATCAAGCAATTGAATCACTTCAACAGCGTGTGGCTGACAAATCCTCTAAGTCATCAATGAAAGAATAGATCCTTATCAAAAGAAATCGTTCAACCCGAAAGGAACGTATCCAAAGGCACCGTACACGTGCCACACATGCTCACACCCTTTTGCAAAAGGCACAAGGCATGAAGAATGAAGAGATGGCCAAACAACCACTAAGACCACAGTAAGTCTTGAGGCCAAAGTCCAAAATGGTATAAAAAATAACTCCGACAATGGCTGAAAAGATCAGAAGTCCCGAGCCACTTTAGGGTGACTCGCGCTAAGCCCGAGTCACCTCAAGATGTCCCATGCCTAATTCACCTCCCGTAGCCATTTCTCCACTTTCGTCAAGCCTTGTTCCTATTACAGTTGATCCCATACCTCTGGATAAGTCTCACGGCAATGTTAACGTATTGAATTTCAAGGTTACGATAACGGACCGTCTTGTTCCTTCACACAAAGATCAAGGTAAGTCTCTGTTGAACAAACCCGAGTAGTTCCTCAGGTTGGGGGTCGTACAAACATTCTCGTCAAGCCAAAGGCTAGTCAAAGTTGTTTCGCCACCTCCAAACAAACCGGTGCACCTCATTGTACATGTTCGCGTGTCGTGTACAAGAGGGCTCCTGGCATCAATCGCATGGGGGTTCGTATTGAAACCTAAGAGCTCGTTAAGGTTCCACGCTCGTAAGGGGGTGGTTCTAAATGTGTGACTTCTGATGCGACCTTGGATCGTTCAAAGGCGATAATAAATCATCCTGAGAATATCAACAAGGTTCTTCCTCCCCAAAAGAAGACGTGTCCGTCAAAAGGCAATGTTATACTTGGGGCATCATACCAACAAGTGATAGATTGCTCTAATGAGCTACACCATCAAGCTAGGGGTGTAAACAAATCCCAAAAGGAGGGTGTCTAAGAAACCAACTCTCACTATCCATGCGGGAGAACTATCATGGCAGTATTATCAAAATATAACTACCCCAGGACCATTTTACAAAGGGTCTCGGTATTCGAGAAACTTACCACTGAAGCGTCGAAGCCCAAACCAAGATGTTTCAATGAGAGAAGATCCACCATCCAGGATGATAAATTCACTGAAGTCACCATCAACATGGTTGACAAAGAAAAGTCTGTAATTGCTTCAAACAACTCTAATCCCGACTTTTCTCTTGGAAGAAAAGTCAATTCAGGGATAGACCAACTAATATATCAGCTCCAGCTAGAAGCCATCGAACATAGGGATTAATCGAGGATGCACGAAGGACTATCTTCGGAAGATGAACTATCGGATACTTGCTCCGCAATTGCCTCTAATAATACAATATCCAACATGGGGAAAGCAAGGGAGTCGTTCACAATCACTCGCGACCTAGTGGCTCAAATGCTTCAAGAGGCTTTAGCTCGACCGCGAGAGGAACTCAGAGCTAAAATGAAAATGAAGATGCAGTTGACCATGCAGTAGATGAGAGAGTTACATGCTCAATGACTTCAACCACTACACGATTCTAGTCAGCGGGTTGAATCCAATCGCCGCACTCAGAATGTCACAATTGATAATGATCTAGAAGTGGACGAAGACATTATGGCTGACGTACCCCTCAAAAATATTAGGGGTGGCCTAATCACATCTCTCAGTAATACTAGGGGTGGTTCAATTGTACCCCTCAATATCGCTGGGGGTGGTTCAGTTGATCTTTCTCAACATCCTCCGAAGAAAGATGTGGGCAAGGATAACATGATGATGTAGGAGGTGGAAGATAAGTTGATGCCTTGCTATCGGCTCAAGAAGTGAAGAAGATCGACATTCCGTTCCCATATCCAAGAGAGTGGGATTCAATCTCGTACCCAGTGAAGTTCAATCTAATTAACTTCATGCCGTTTGATGGGAAAGGTTCACCCACTCAACACCTAATTTATTTTAAGTCCCACCTAAGAGTGATTTTTAGGAATGAACCCCTGACGATTTGGTTATTCGTGGGCACCCTTTGCAGGGCGGCCTTCGATTGGTATCGATGTCTCAAGCCGGGGAGCATCAACTACTGAGACGATATGGAAAGCTTGTTCCTCAATAATTTCTTCGATGATGACACAAAAGTGTCAATCAGAGCTCTTCTAGATGAGAAGAAGAAGGACAGTGAGTCAGTTGATAGTTTTGTCAAATGATTTCGCAACAAGACAATGAATTATAGGGATCCTATCACAGATGAGTTCATCTTGCATACATGCCACAATAATCTTTTCATCGATGTCCTAGAATCCTTGAGGGTCGTACATTCTAAAACTTGAAAAGAGTTAAAACTGTACAGTGAACAGGCCGAACGCTTTCTCAAAAGGAAGAAAGTCAAAAGAGACCAACCGACAGCTAAAGCACTTGCAAGTGCTATCGACATTCATCAACAGCAATCTTAGAGGAAACAAGGGACTCTTAATCTGAAGTTCTAGGAAGAGTATTCTTTCAAAGATGATGAAGTTCTAACTATCTTCAAGTACCTCCTCGCCAACAACAAAATCAAGCTACCACCGATTACAAATCAGGAGGAAGCAAACAAGATTTCGGATTCGAAGTACTGTGTATATCACAGAAGGGTTCATCGCACCACCAAGACTTGTATTATTCTGTAAAATAGCATTCAAGCCTTGGTTGATGCAGGTATAATGACGGCAAAATAAGCCAAATGAGAACGAAATCCTCTAATAGGTATATGAGGTTAAACTGCTCCCATACGCCAACATGTATATGAGTATAAACTATTTTTCTAACCTCCAACAGGTATATGAGGATAAACTGCTTCATTTATTTCTAACAAAAAGTTTCTGGAGAATATTACACATAGTAGTCTTAAGGATAACCCGAGATTGAAGGATTGTTTAAGTCTACGCCCAACACGCGTTGCCAGGTAGCCTATTCCTGTAATAATGGTAAAGTCTATGTATTCAATATCATAACACTAAGTCTAAGAGAGTTAACTCTTTTAGTATAACGTTACATACAGAATGGACTTAGACAATCCGCATGCTAGCCCGACTCAAATGGTAGTTGGTAGAGACTTATCAAATCTGTTGATGACTAAGGGTTTGCCAAAAATCCTATAAGTACGATAGTCACTAACGCACTAGCTTCATCAGTTGGTCTCGTGACTTAAGCACACATGATAACATTAATTCTAGCCGAAGCCTTCATGAGGAACCTTTAAAGGATTCACAATAGTAGTCGTATCAGCTCCAATAGCTGGTCCTATAACCAAAACTCCCATATGGTTAACCAAATAACTAGCGAGACACAAGGACAAGATCCGTACCTACAGATGAACCAACATCAACGGTTGGTCCTGCAACCTCTACATTTGGGCTTGTCACACATTACAACATTGGTCGAGCTTAAACTGTATAGACTCTAGTAAACATACAAGTATATACTGTGTTAACGCCGGATAACACGCTACAATGAAGGTCAATGTCGATCAACGTAGCGATAGATTCGCCAAAATAAGGCTCAGAAAAATTCTAGGTTAAAGGATAATCCTTGAGAGTTCAATCATGATTCAGATATGAATTTCCAACAAAGATGATCAGTTCAATATCGATTCAATGACACGAGCTAAATTCAGAAACCAACAATCCAGTTCCAATTCAAGATTTCGATAACAGTCAGATGATAAAACACAACACCAGAAGAATTTTAGCTATTCGACAAAATACTAAATAGACTCAAAGATAAAGAACTCTAAGAATTGAAGGCTAGACCTATTATATCCAAAGTATTCTAGGCTCCTCTATAAAAGAATGAGCTTGAAATACTTTAGAGGGGGTATCTGTAGGCGTTAAAAATTACCTATAGGTTCCCGCACGTAGTTCAAAATGGAAAGAAGATGATGAACGTTATTATCCGAGTCAAAGAGGATTATCTAAGTCAAAGAGGATCATCTGATCTATAAAAAGAAATAAAGGAACGCACGTGAAGCGTTGAAACGTGTGAAACGATGAAGCAAATACAATCAGGAGGGCTCTAGAGTGACCTGCACGAAGAAGTAAAATTTTGACCATGATGAGATTTGAATCTAAAAAATCTCAAAAGATAAAAGTTGTATCTCTCTTCGTTATCTTTCTAATGCATCTTTAATCACTTTATTCTAAGGTCATATGAGAGAATTAAAGCCAAAATACTAAAGATAGTACAAACTATCTCGGAGAATCCGAGTCACCTTAAAGTGACTTGGAAATTCTGAGTCACTTCAGAGTGACTCATGCCCAGGTTAGTTTCCGACGTGTTTTCTGATAAGATTGGCTTCTAGAGCTCCTTGGGGTCATCCATAAACATGTGGGGTTATCCTTAAACGTGCGGAAGTTGTTACATAACCGAAAACCCACCTAAACTGATAATAACGGTTGTTCTTTGATCCTATCCACAAACACGGTATTTTGAATCTATAAATACACCTCTAACACCCTCATAAAAGTAGATCTGAAGGGAGCCATGAATTTTAGAGGAGCTAGGGTGAGGTTCTGACAAACTTGAGAGAGACTAGCGAGATCTTGGCGAATGCATGTGCATAAAGAGTGGATTTCGAGAGATCTGAAGCTCATTCCACCTTTTTTCCAGATCAAACTTGGTTTTGTCTTGAGAATAGTAGTAATCTCACTTGGTCAAGATTATTTACTTCTACAAGTGTTTCCTTTATGAAGTAAGAGCATTGATCTTTTATTTCGATCAACTGGATCTGATCCATGGTGGTCTATGGATAAACCCCGACACAGGCAAAGATCATACGTAAGCAGTGGGTGATAAATATCCTCTGTGTGTGTTTGAAAAGAGTTGTATTTTTCTTATTTTTATTGTGTAAGAAAGTCTTATAAAAAAGATTAATTTTACTTTGAATCTGTAATTGATAAACGTGTAATGGATTCAGCAAAAAAAAATAACTTTTGACATGAACACCTAGGTCTTCAGTATTCCCATATGGTTGAGAGATGACTATGGGAGTTAACCATATAGTTGGTGCCTAGGTCTTATGTAAGCTCCTAGGTCTTTAATATTCCTATATGGTCGAGAGACGACTATAGGAGTCCACTATATAGCTGGTGCCTAGGTCATAGCTGGTGCCTAGTTCTTATGTAGGTGCCTAGGTCCTCAGTATTCCTATATGGTCGAGAGACGATTGTGGGAGTCGACCATATAGCTGGTGCCTAGGTCTTATGTAGGCGCCTAGGTCTTTAGTATTCCCATATGGTCGAGAGACTACTGTGGGAGTCGACCATATAGTTGGTGCCTCGGGTTTGTTCCTGAGAAGATATTAAGGGTTTGAATTCAACTGAGGAGTCGGATGCCTAGAACTTATGAAAGTTGACTAGATCTTTAGCATCCTTGAGGCTGAATGACAACCCTGAGGTTAGGTGCCTAGGTCTTACATAGGTACCTAGGTCTTTAATATTCCCATATAGTCGAGAGACGATTGTAGGAGTCAACCATATAGTTGGTGCCTAGGGCTTATGTAGGCGCCTAGGTCTTTAGTATTCCCATATGGTCGAGAGACGATTGTGGGAGTCGACCATATAGTTAGTGCCTTGGGTTTGTTCCTCAGAAGGTATTGAGGGCTTGAAATTCGACTGAGGAATCGAATGCCTAGAACTTATGAAAGTTGACTAGATCTTTGGCAGCATTGAGGCTGAATGCCAACTCTGAGGTTGGGTGCCTAGGTCTTACATAGGTGCCTAGGTCTTCAATATTCCCATATGGTCAAGAGACAACTGTGGGAGTCGACCATATAGCTGGTGCTTAGGTTTTATGTAGGCGCCTAGGTCTTTAGTATTCCCATATGGTCGAGAGATGACTGTGGGAGTCGACAATATAGTTGGTGCCTCGGGTTTGTTCCTAAGAAGGTACCGAGGGCTTGAAATTTAACTGAGGAGTCAGATGCCTAAAACTTATGGAAGTTGACTAGGTCTTTGGCAGCCTTGAAGCTGAATGACAACCCTGAGGTTGGATGCCTAGTTCTTACGTAGGTGTCTAGGTCTTCAATATTCCCATATGGTCGAGAGACAACTGTAGTAGTCGACCATGTGGTGAATGCCTTAGGTTTATTCCTGAAAAGACACCAAGGGTTTAAAATTCCTACATAAATTGGGCACTATAGAAGTGCAAGACAGTAATCAAGTTAGTTTCAATAAGAATTTCATTGATAAGAAAATAAATTTACAGAATTATTGAAAGTATCTCCTCAAATGTTTGACATTCTAGGGATGTTGCAGAGCTCTTCCGTCGGGGGCTCTTAGTCGATAAGTGCCGGCTCGTAGTTCCTCTATGACTGTGTAGGGGCCTTCTTAGTTGGGTGCTAACTTACCTTTTCGAGTGTCTTTGACGAACACAGCTTTACAAAGAACAAGGTCACCAGCCTTGAATCTTCTTGGTCAGATTTTGTTGTTATAGTAGTGAGTGATTCATTACTAGTTAGTGACTAAGGCCCGAAGCGATTTCTCTCGAGTCTCGCCTAGGAGGTCAAGCCCAATCCATAGCCCTTCTGAGTTTGATTCTTCATCAAAATATCATAGCCGAATTGTTGGCATGCTGAATTTGACAGGAGTAACTGCTTTCGTGCCATAAGCCAACTTGAATGGTGTCTCTCTGGTGGAGTTTTTGTGGGTTGTACGATACGACCAGAGGATGATGGGTAACTCTTCAATCCAGTTCCTGACTGCAACATCCACTTTCTTCTTTAATGCTTGTAAGATGCATTTGTTGGTAGCTTCTACAAGACCATTGGATTGTGGATGGGTGATGGAGGAGAATTTGAGGTGAATATTGTAATCTTCACGAAAATTACGGAAGCCCCTGCTATCGAATTGGGTACTGTTGTCAGTCACAAAGGACCGGGGCACCGTAAAATGACAAACTATGGATTTCCATACAAAGCTCGTGATGTTACTCTTACCAATCTTTGCTAGTGGTTCTGCTTCAATCCACTTGGTGAAGTAATCAATTTCCATGATAAGAAATATTCTTTGTCCCAAAGCCTGGGGGTCCCAACAGATCCAACCCCTATTGGATGAACAGCACTAGGCTCAGTATGGAAGTCAGTTTAGTCGCTATTGTTCAAGGGAGGGACAAGAAGATCTGGCACTTTTGGCAATGAGAAACGAGTCGTCTTGACTCGATGAGAATAGTCGGTCAATAGTATCCCTAGCGAATGACTTTTTGTGCAAGCGTTCGGGCCCCATGATGGTTCCCACAAGTACATTCGTGTATCTTTTTGAGTACATAGTCAGCTTATGGTGGCCGGAGGCATCGTAGATAGGGTTCGATATCGCTGCTGGAATAAGACATCTGATATAACTGTTCATCAATCATAAGATAATAGTGGGAATTCCTTTGTAATCGTCTGGCTTCCACCGAGTCTTCAGGCAAAGTGCTCAATGTTAGGTAGAGGATAATTGGATCTAGCCAACAGGGTGCTACGGGTGCTTCTGTCTCCATAATGGTCTTTGACTATTTGGAGATGCTAGGCTGTTCGAGGGTGTCATTGTAAATAGGGCCCGAGTTGATCCTTGAGCTTATCGACCCGAGCTTAGAGAGGGCATCCGCTCGAGCATTAAGAGCATGAGGAACCTGAGCTATCCTGAATTTTCTAAAGCCAGTCAAAAGCTCCTTAGAGGCTTTAAGATATATAGCCATCCTTGAGTCTTTAGCTGCATATCGTCCACTGATTTAGTGGGCGACTAGTTGTGAATCGGTTAAGATGTACAGACGTTCCGCCTTCAATTCCTGCCCTGCTTGAGGGCCGGTGATGAGTGTTTCATACTCGACTTCGTTATTAGAGGCCGAGAAGCTAAAGGAAATGGAGTGTTCATGCATTAGCCCGTTAGGGCTTCGCAAGACTACTCGTGCTCCACTGTCGGCTTCTCTCGAAGATCCATCAACTTTCAATAACCACTATAAGACAAACTCAAGCGAATCATGCTCCAGGGTGCGATGGATCTTTGGGGAAGACATTGGTGTGGCAGGAACGGCTGGGAGTTCCGAGGGTGTTGGCTAGCGAGATGGCAAAAAGGGATCCAATTCATCATTTGGAGAAGTTGACTCAATCAGGAAGTCTGCCAAGGCTTTGGCTTTGATTGTCATTCTGGGCTAGAATTAGATATCATGCTCACTGAGTTCGATTGCCTAGGTGACCATCCTCCCTGATGTTTTGGGGCTGCCTAGTGCCTTTTTCAGAGGCAGGCTCGTCCTAAAAATGACGGCGTGGGCCTAGAAATAGGGACGAATCCTTCTTTCCATGATAATGAGGGCAAAAGAAGCTTTCTCTATAAGAGGGTAGTTGAGCTTGCCCACTTTGAGGATTCAGCTTACATAATAGACGAACTTTTGAACGTTCTCCTCTTCCTAAACCAAGACAAAACTGATTGCCTTAGAGGAGACGGCCATGTATAAGTACAACGTTTCTCCCCCTATAGGCTGGCTTAACAGTGGCTTAGTACTCAGATAGGATTTGAGCTCTTGAAAATTTGCACTACATTCAGCCGTCCAAATCATATTATCCTTCGAGTTCTTAATACCTCAAAGAATCTTAAAGAATGGGAGGCTTCTCTTGGCCGATTTGGAGAGGAATCAACCTAGAGCTATGATCTTACCATTCAACTTCTGAATGTCTTTTAATGTGCGTGGCTCTGGCAGTCACTCGATGGAGACTATCTTCCCAGGGTTAATTTTTATGCCCCTTTGGGTGATCATAAACCCTAAGAATTTTCCTGATTGTATCATGAAGGCTCACTTAGTAGGGTTGAGCTTCATTTGGTAACGCTAGAGCATGGAAAAGGGTTCGTCCAAATCTGAAATATGGGCAGATGCTTGTTTTGATTTCACCAGCAAGTCGTTACATAAGCCTCCAGGTTATGCCCGATCTAGCACTTAAAGACTCTGGCAACAAGTCTCTAATAAGTAGCTTCTGCGTTCTTCAGACCAAAGGGCATCATCTTGTAACAATATGTGCCTAAATCGATGATGAAAGAAGTCTTCTCCTGATAGTGTTCTGCCATAAAAATCTAGTTATAGCCGGAGAAGACATCCATGAAGCTGAACAGCTCATGGCCCGCACTTTCGTTGACTTATTGGTTGATTCAAGATAGAGGGTAGTTGTCCTTAGGACATGCTTTGTTGAGGTTAGTGAAATCTATGTACATTTGCCATTTATTAGTAACTTTCTTCACCAAGACAACATTAGCTAGCTACTCCAGGTATTGGACTTCCCGGATGAAGCCGACACAAAGAAGTTATCTGACCTCGTCAGCCGCCACCTTCTGGCATTCTGGGCCGATGTGTCTCTTCTTCTGTCAAACTAGCTTGGTATGTCTGTCGACAACTAGCTCATAGTTGATCACTTTAGGGGGAACTCTCGGCATGTCCTCGGGTCCCCAGGCAAAGACATTAGTATTTTTCGGTAGAAACTCAATCAAAGCCCCTCGTAAAGGGTTGACTAGACTTGACCCAATTTTAATTGTCTTTGATTCTTCTTGGTTAATGGGTATCTCCTGATGCTCCTCCATCGGTGTTGTCCTCTGCTGCTCCATCGATTTCTCCAGCTGAGGCAAGCTTTTTTGACGAGCATGGCGTCTTGCACGCTCTTACCCTTACTTGAGAGCTAATATCAAGATCCGACCTCTTGTTGATGGCTCCTGGCGACACCAACTCTGTTAGGGGCTGGGAACTTGAGCATCTGGTGGTAAGTCGAGGGAATAGCTCACAATAGGTGGAGGGTAGTTCAGTCTAGGATGACATTATGGGCCGAATTGAGATCCATTATCAGGAACTGGACAGGGATGATAACTTGTCTGGGATACTCTCCCACTATTAGAGGGAGAGTGGTCATTCCCTCTAGCAGAAGAGAGTGCCCGGTGAAACCGATAAGGGATCTTCTGTAGGGGAGTAAGCGAGATCTATCGATGCCTATTTTGTTGAAGGCATCGACATACATGATATCTACTGAGCTTCCTATATCAACCATGATTCGTTTCACCTGGTAGTCGCCGATCCTTGCCGTGATGACAATAGGATCATCATAGGGAGTCTCCATGCCTTGTGGATCGGCGTCCCCAAAAGATATTGGTTCGTCAGTTTTCATCCTCTTGTCAACTTCGTTGACTCGCAATGCCCTCTTAGCATATTTTTTTTTTCGGGTGTTGTTAGACGATTGATGAGGCATAAATATGTACCAAAATTACAAGTGCACAATTGATCAAGTTATAGTATAAAAAGTTATCGATCCTATTAGGAAGGTGATTTTAAGATATTATTGGAATTGGTTCTTATGTTGTGTGCGTGACAAAATAGGATTAAAGAATAAGTGTGAGAGTGGAGAGTTATGATGAGTGAGAGTGATTGTTGTGAATATATGCAAGTAACAATAAATTGAATTTTAGAGAAGAGAAGTAAGAATCAAAGAATAGAATAACAAGCAAGAATAAAAAGAAAAAAATAAGAAAATAAAAGATAGAGGTTTCAATTAAAGATATGAGAAATCTAGAATTTAATCCACTAGCTTATCTCAATTACAAAATACAAACTATTATTTTTTTATCATTTAAGGAAAGTATAACCTATCAAATTATCATCTAAGTCAAATTAACATTCATGATAAGAACAATAATAAGATAGTAATCCTAGAATTCATAAGTATAGCCTATCAAACCACTTAAGATAAGCATAGATTATCAAATTTTTTTCTATCAATTAGTTCTCTAGTTGATTATCCTCAACATGATCATTTTAAGTACAACAGAATAATTTGCATAAAATAAATGGAATAGACTAGTTTTATACAATTCTAATATTCCTACAAGAATTAATTTCACATATTAAGAAACCAAAGCAAGAAGAGAAAGAACTAATTAAAAAATAAAAAGAATAATTTGAACTATGAACAAAAAATAAGTCTAACTACATTGCAAAAGAAATAAAAATTACAAAATAAAAAGAAAAGAAAAATCTAAACTATGAATAAGAAATAAATTTAACTACATTGCAAAAATAAATCTACTCTCCAAATTAAAATGCAAAAAGAAATAAAAAAGACAAGAAAATAAATCTATTCTACAAGACATGAATGTAAATCTAACTAATAAGCAATAATAAAGAAATTACTAAAAAATAAAAGAAAAAAAATAAAAGAAATGCAAACCTTCAAACTTTTCTTCATCTCCATCATCATCATCCAACAAAGAGAAGAAGATTTGAAGTGGAGAAATTTTTAGTAATTGTAACAAAAGTTATAAAATTAGAAGGTCTTCTCAATTAAGAGTGACCCTCCTCTCCAAATGGAGTTACAAAATTTTTTACACCCCTACGCCTCACTCTCTATCTCTATTTATAGTAAACATCAATGAATGAGAGCCCTTGGATTGAATCCTTATCCAAAACCATTAAAAATTAGCCATTGATCTGTAACTGGTTTGTAGCTATCGATACCAACATCAATGTTCAATCAAAAATCTACCTCCACAGATAGATTCTTCTCATCGAGATAGGTGATTTTTATATATTATATGTTAAATTCTGCCTTCCGGATTGAGAGATATCGTCATTTCTTTACAGCGAACCATCTTGAATATATTTTGTTTTCATATTTTATTTTTTTATTTTCTCCGGCTTTTACAAGCTACTCGGTTTGATTCTGGCTTAGGATTTTTGGCTCTTGCTTGTGTTCTTCATTTAACTCATGAGTTTTTGTTGAGAGATGAGATTTTTGGGCTTTATTCTTCATTAACCTACAATTAAAGATAAAAACAATTATTAGTGATATACTTATTCATTAAAAATAGATAATGAGGGTATAAAATTATAATAAAATGTGATTATCAAATACCCCCACACCTAAACTTTTGCTAGTCCTCTAGCAAAGAAAAAAAATAGAAAACCTAACTCACTTTTACAGGAATCGCGGTTATATTTAGCGCATACAACAAGTCTTTAAACTCCTAGGTTACCCTAGTGGATGAGTTGTAGTCTCGTGAGGGTTTACAGTGAATATACCCATAAAATTTGGTCAACTTGTCAAATTAAAGAAGTCACTGAATAACTTAATTTACTTGATAATTTTAGACAATCTAATTGAAGCTAGTTATTACATAAGAAAACGTTTTTATAAATAACTCTTAAGGTAAATTTCAAAGAAAATCTTCTCACTGTAGCAATACAAAACTAAGCCAAACTTAGAAATTTAATTTAAAAGTTTTGAAAAGAACATGCTAACACTTTATTTTAAATAATTTTTAAGTTGCTTGATCTAAAATATTTTCTAAGACCATATATACAAATATAACTATATATATATAACATTTATTTTTATTTTTATTTTTATTTTTTTAACTCTTTCTTCCTTGGTAATTTTTTTCTACTTTAACGGGCTTTCTAAGTGGCCATTTAACGAGTTTTGGGCTAATGGATCCCAACCCAATTGGTCTTAGGTCATTAAGTATGAAAATACTCATTGGGCTTAATTACTCGGTCATCTTAGACTTTATAAGAAAAAATCACCTTGGCTTCAAGAGTTTTTTTCTTGTGCTCATTTTTCGCACTCTTCTTTTGTAATATTATTATTTTTTCAATATGTATATGTATATATATTCTAAAAAATATGTAAATCAAGACACTTTGAAAATTATTTTCAACTCTAAGCTAAGCATGCATAAATTCTTTTATTTTAAATAAAAATCTAAGTTAAGGCTTAAGTAAAGTATACTACTTTAAAAATCATTTCTTAAGAAATTTATTTAGAGTTATCATAAAAGGTAAAATGAGTAAATAACAAACTAGGGAATAGAAAATTTAAAATTTATCAAATAAATCAATTATTACATAACGCTATCAATTTGGCAAGTAATGATATTTTTATAATTTTTTTAAGGAAAAGAAAAAATGATAAAAATGCAACTAAAAAGGTAAAATAAAAAGGAAAATAATTAATTCTCACCCCCACACCTAAATTTTGTATTGTTCTCAATACAAACTCTATGATGCATAAAGTAAAGCAGATAAGAAGCGAAGTACTTATATTTGGTCGGCTGATAAAATCTGTAATTACCTTTGGTCTGAGGATGAAATCAAAAATTTATTCTTTTTCTTTCTTCTTCTTTTTTCTTTTTTTTCTTTTTTTCTCTTTTTTTTACAACTGAACAAGAAACTCTCAAATGAGAGAAGAATAAATTCTTTTTATTATTCTAAAAAAATAAAACAAACAACATAGGATGAAGTGTTTAACATGAAGAGCTCGTATTTTACATTGAATCCTACCTTATTACTAAAAATTCTCTTCCAGATTTTAAACAAATTCAGAATGATATAATCAATAATGTAAAATTCTAAGCATTTCGGGGTGTTTAATAATTCTTGCAACAAAGTAAGGTAGGTATTATTGGTGTCATGTATTTTACATTTCTTAATGACTTAGACTCTAATACTGTAAAGTTTTGTTTTCTAACAACCAATTATTCTGTAGTATTTTCCTCAACTCCAAGATTCATGGTTGAGTTCTGAAAATTTGGTTGTTGATTATTTTCTAAAAATATAAGTTCATCAAGAAAGAGTTCTTCATAATTTAATTCAAAACAGTAATTGTTTAACACAGTTTCCTTATTTTGACAAAGCTGATCTGTTTCTCCTAATATTTTCAGCTCTTATCAAAAATTTTCTCAAAACTTGGATCTGACTCTTCTTCTTCTTCCTCTGGTCTTTCCTGAATTGAGTTATTAGAAGGAGAAGCAATTTGTTCTGGAGTAAGAGTTTAACTTGAAGGTGTTCTTACCTAATTATCGACCTATTTTCCTGACTGTAGTGAATGGGTTGCATTCATTTTAGTTTCGTAGGATGAACTAGATCCTGTGTCCTTAGGGTTAACCATGGGTTGACTCAGAATTTCCCCTTCCTCCCTTTCACTCATGGCACTAGCTAGTTGATCAAGACGGGTTTCTAATCTAGCTATGGCTTGGGTGTTAGAGTTAAGAATGTGTCCGGTTGACTGCATAAAGGAGTTCATCGTGTTGGATGTTTGAGTCAACAATTTCATGGTTAGAGTGGAGGCCTTAATTATGATTTCCAAATCCTTTTCTAATATATTGAGACGTTCGCCATGATCTGTATCAAGAGGAGTGTGAGTTACAACTTGATGATGAGGAGACTGATTTTGATGTGATAGATTGGGTTGTTGAAATTGTGGATGATAATTGAAAGGAACTGTATTTCTTCTAGGAAAATATTAGGTCGAAGAGGGAGTGAAGTTTTGAGTTCCGGGGTGGTTTCCTTAATTCCATGCAATGTTTGGGTAATTTGCCCAACCTGGGTTGTAGGTTGGAAAAAATGAATCATTCACTGAGTACTGAGATGGACTCTCTACAAACTCCCGAGCTTCATTGGGGATTTCAATCCTCTTGGGATAGCATAAATCTTGGAGAACATGTGGATTAGCCATTTCTTTAATTTGTTCAAAACGAATTTGTCGATGTGTATTGTCCTTAATCCACGTTTTTCATGCACCCAAAACAATTTCTTTTTATACCTTTTTTTAAGATAAAACAAAAGTTAGTTTTTTTAGAAGAAAAAGGAAAAACCTAACTAAAACAAATAAAAAACAACCACTTTGCAATAACTTTAACTCTAGGGTTAAGCCTAACTCAGCTAGACCAACTCCTAACCTAAAATTCCTTAAGTGAAAAGATAAAGTTTTACTCGGCTAGTTAGCCAGGTAAGGATAGGAACAGAGTTTGATCAGAGATCGATTAAGTACCCCGTTCCTTGTAGAGTGCTTTATGCAACCCTTAAACATTGCCTTAGATACAAACTAATCCAAGAAAAAATAAACCGGCTCACCTAAAGATTCTTTGTTCCTTATTAAGCTCGATTCCTTAGGGCCAATGTCTAATGAGTTTTATTAGGCTTGGGTTGTGTAGTGAGGAATTAGTAATTTTTGGGCTAATGAAAGGGTGATAAAATCTCTCACCTTATCTTTATTAGAGAGTTTTGCCCTTAAGAATAGTTTCAAGTGTGTGTTAAATCAAGATGCTCAAATTTCTTTGGTAAATTCCTACTAACTATATGAAATACAACCCTAGGAATTAAAAGCGACTAAAAAATATGATAAAAATAATTTTTTTTAATTAGGGTTAACAATCAAACAAATGCGAAGGGGGGAATTTGTTTGAATTTATTATCTTGTTAGTAAATGTCAAAGTGGAGGGTGAATTTTATTATGGTCACGAAAATAAAATCTTTTTTTAAAGATCCTAATTGCCACTAATTGTGAGAAACTAACTAAAGGAGTGGAATTAAAAATATTAGGAAGAAGACTTATCACAAGCGAATCTCCAATTCCTCAATCTCCAATTCTTGATCTTTAATCTCATAGTAGTACTTTCACAAGAAACACACAAGTTAAAGAACCAAAATAATAAAAAACCCTACTTAAGCACCTTCCCTGGCAATGGCGCCAAAAACTTGATGAGGTATAAATATGTACCAAAATTGTCAGTGCACAATTGAGCAAGTTATAGTATAAAAAGTTATCAATCCCACAAGAAAGATGATTTTAAAAGATTATTAGAATTAGTTCTTATGTTGTGTGCGTGACAAAATAGGATTAGAGAATAAGTGTGAGAGTGGAGAGTTATGACGAGTGAAAGTGATTGTTGTGAATATATGCAAGTAATGTACAATAAATTAAATTTTAGAGAAGAGAAGTAAGAATCAAAGAATAGAATAACATGCAAGAAAAAAAAGAAAAAAAATAAGAAAGCAAAAGATGGAGGATTTAATTGAAGACATGAGAAATCTCGAATTTAATCCACTAGCTTATCTCAATTACAAAATACAAACTATTCTCTTTTTATCACATTTCACTTTAGATTTATTCAGCATAGACTATCAAACTATTTAAGGAAAGTATAACCTATCAAATTATCATCTAAGTCAAATTAATATTCATGATAAGAATAACAACAAGATAGTAATCCTAGAATTCATAAATATAACCTATCAAACCACTTAAGATAAGTATAGATTATTAAATTCTTCTTCTATCAATTAGTTCTCTAGTTGATTATCCTAAACATGAATCATTTTAAGTGCAAGAGAATAATTTGCATAAAATAAATGGAATAGACTAGTTTTATACAATTCTAAGATTCCTACAAGAATTAATTTCACATATTAAGAAATCAAAGCAAGAAGAAAAAGAACTAATTACAAAATAAAAAGAAAAATCTAAACTATGAATAAGAAATAAGTCTAACTACATTGCAAAAGAAATAAAAAATACAAAATAAAAAGGAAAAAAAATCTAAACTATGAACAAGAAATAAATCTAACTACATTACAAAAATAAATCTACTCTCCAAATTAAAATGTAAAAAGAAATAAAAAAGATAAGAAAATAAATCTATTCTACAAGACATGAATTTAAATCTAACTAATAAGCAATAATAAAGAAATTACTAAAAGAAAATAAAAGAGAAAAATAAAATAAATGCAAACCTTCAAACTTTTCTTCATCTCCATCATCATCATCCAACAAAGAGAAGAAGATTTGAAGTGGAGAATTTTTTTATTAATTGTAACAAAAATTATAAAATTTGAAGGTCTTCTCAATTAAGAGTAACCCTCCTCTCTAAATAGAGTTACGAAATTTTTTACACCCTAACCCCTTACTCTCTATCCCTATTTATAGTAAACATCAATGAATGAGAGTCATTGGATTGAATCCTTATCCAAAACCATCAAAAATCAGCCATTGATTTGTAACTAATTCGTAGCCATCGATACCAGTATCGATGCTGGCATTAATATCCAATCAAAAATCTGCCTTCATAGATGGCTTCATCTCGTCGAGATAGGAAATTTTCGTATATTATATGTTAAATTCCACCTTCTGGATTGAGAGATATCGTCATTTCTTTGCTACTCGGCTTGATTCTAGCATGGGATTTTTGGCTGTTGCTTGTGTTCTTCATTTAATTCATGAGCTTTTGTTGAGAGATGGGATTTTTGGGCTTTATTCTTCATTAACCAATAATTAAAGATAAAAATAATTATTAGTGATATATTTATTCATTAAAAATAGATAATAAGGGTATAAAATTATAATAAAATGTGATTATCAACGATCCTTTAATAGTAGGACCGCCATTGATGGTATTGATGAACCCTTTGTGGCTAGGCTCTGGGTGTCGATTGTCTTGTTATGGTCGGGGACGAGGAGACTGTGAACGGTATCTCCTGTCGGCTTGAGGTGTATTGGATTCCGGACGATCCCTCCGAGAGGCAAGATTCTTCAAATACCCCCTCTCTATTAAATCCTTAATATCCCTCTTGAGGACGCGGTAGTCGTTGTTGAGGTGACTGTGATCCTGATTATATAAGCAAAACTGCCGGGTATCACGGTTCTTTAGGTTCGACTTCATCATAAGGGCTGGCTCCCTGAGGTGTCCCTCTCTCTAGACCATGGTAAGAGCGTTGGTGAGGGAGGTGTCAAAAATGGTGAGGTTTGCTTTTGGCTCTTGGCCCCTTTGCCGATCCCTTCTGTTGGTCCGATTAGAATTAGGGTCAAACCTTGGGGGTCTTTGGGCCACTCTTGCCTTGCAGGAAGATCTCTCGCCAATTCTAGAATTGGCACTGAGACCGGTGTGGCTGTTAGGGTTAACAGAGTGGCTGGAATCTTTAGTGGTTTCAAAGCCATGACAGCAAAGGTCCCTGAGCTCCTGGTTAATGCCTTATAGGAACGGGCATCCTCTATATCCATGTACTCGTGTGCTTTGGCCATCAACTACTCATAGTTGTCGACGGGCTTCTTGGCAAGCGGGTCGGTCAACTCATTGCTTTGCAAGCTGGCAATGAGTGCGGACATGATGACTGCACTCCCTGGGTCATTGAACTCCAGCCTTTTCGCCTGCAATCTTTTGAATTAGGCTCAGAGGCTCTCATCAGGCCCTTGCCTCATCTGAATCAATACATTGGGGGGGAAGCTTCTTCTTGGTGTCAACCAGGTAGTGATGAATGAACTTTCGGCTAAGCTGTCGAAAGCTGCTAATGGATCTCCTCTCAAGAGTGTTCCACCAAAGCTTAGCACTCCCTGTAAGAGTGATCGGGAAGCATCGACAGAGAATCATTTCTGAAACTTGGAGCATGCTCATTATGTCATAATAGTTTTAAACATGTTCGGAAGGGTCTCCTTCGCCTGTATATATCCCTAAATGGGGCATTTTAAACTTCTCGAACGGGTAATCCATTATGTTGTCAGAGAAGGGGGTGTCCCCCCCCGATGGCTTCAACGATCGGTCTATACACTTGATCATAATCGGAGGCCCTTACGATGGTAGAGGAGGTTGGAGGCGCATGGTGGTAGTGGTGGGATCCAGAGGCTCCTTTATTGCGGTCTCTAGGATGGCTAGGACCAGAACTCTCACCCGTGTTTTCCTACTGAGGGAAAAGTTGTCGGCTAGGCTCTTCTTGGCAGATCGCCAACGGAGTGGCGAGTCCGGTCGCCCGATATGACCTGGCTATTTGACAACAGTGTGAGGAGTCCTAGGTGGGATCTCTAGCCGCACTCTAGAATAAGGAGGAGTCTCTGATCTTCAATCTTCAGAAGGTGGGGGGCGAGCCGACGAAACTTGTTGTGGCTATGGAAGTCGGCCAAGGACTTCACTAGCAAAGATGTTAAGTTTCTCCTAAAAGGATTGAGCAAGCTTGTGAGTTGTGTCCTCGAGTTGATCTTGGGTAACATAACTAGGGTGTTCTATAGTGCGAGATTGGTCAGACCCTTGCTCAAAACCTAACATGTTTTCTTAAAAAAGAAAAGTAGCCCCACAATGGGTGCCAAACTGTTAATGACTAAGATCACACCGTTAGTTGGATCCAGAAAAGGATTGGTTTTGTTTTGTATTGAAGAGGGGTCACTTTCTACTCTGATTTTATGACTCGTTCTTGAGTTGGGGTGTTGAACAATATGCACATGTAGAAATTCATAAGAGGATGGGGTTGAGTTCCCCCGTTGTACCTTTAACGATCAAGTTAGTTGAGTGGGATAGAAAAAGAACCGTTATCTTCTTTCTTGTGCAGTTTTGGTCTTAGAAGATCAGATTTTTTAACCCTTTCTACGTTAGAATGGTACTTGTATTTATACTCAATGTGTAAGGGTCAGTCTTGTCACTTCAGCTGAGCACAATAGGACGATGATGAAGTGTGGGCTGACAGCTGAGTATAGTAGGGTGGTGATGAAGTGTGGGTTGGTAGCTGAGTCAGCCTCTGCTTTACCGGTGTCGGCTGGTGACTAGCGGATAGATCACCTTGGTATTAAATGGGAAGTGACTGGCGGCGTGACAGAGCCCACGTGGTCCGATGAGTCATGAATACACCGAGGCTAGAGGCATGATGCTCCTATCATACATTAAATGCGAGGTGGACATGTTGTCAGTGTAGATAGCCTTGTCGAGAAGTAATGTTTTTTGAGTCAGTTTCGTAGGGCGTTGGATGGGTAGTCGAGTGGGTCCTCGGCGAATCGTCCTTAGCCAGAGGGTCGAGTAACTCCGTCATTCGTGTCATCATGAGGGAGTGTCGACTCGACGAGTTAGCTAAGTCACTCTTTATAGGGCTTGGGCTAGCCAGTTGATTGAGGCAAGATGCATTAAAATATTTTAGAGCTTTCATTGTTGTTGATACACCATATGTCAGCGAGTGGGAACCCCATAACAAAAATAAAACATTAAGTATCCCGTCAATTATAAAATAGTTTAGTTAAGGGACTACAATATTGTATACTAGAAGATAATATTAGCATACAATGTAATAAAACTAACTAATATTTATTAATTATGTCACTAATATAAGATAATGAATGTTAATTATTACTATTTTACTAAAAATACAAAATAGTAGTTTCGCCTAATAAGATGTGAACTTAGGTATTTGAAATGGTTCCCGAATAGAAGAGACAATTAATCACTATTTATGATGGCTTTCGGTGTGATAATTATGCATTTATAGTAACCAATTGTATAGCTATAAATATATTATTGTGAGGTTCAATCTCTTTATCTGCTCTATCTCGTAACCGAAATAGCCCTCATCCATCTATAAGTTCTCCTCTCCTCCCTCCTCTCACAAATTTATCCACCATCAAAATCTTAATACTATATTTCCACTTCTCACACTTCCCCTCATATATATTTTCTCTCATCACAGCTGACCTCCCCTAACAAACCTTCATATCAAAATCTTAAATCCCTCCAGTCCCACTCATACTCTTCTCAGGACCTATGGAATCACACCATCACCTCGAGTGGCACCGGACACCATGAACCATCATGCACTTAGTGACCGTTGAAGCTCGAGCCGATGGGGTCTATAGCTGAGGGGGGGGGTGTTCGTGGGTTCGACTCAGAGGAGGTGAGGCTGGCTGCAACTTTGCCTGCAGGCGAAGAATTGGTGATCACTACTACAATTAGCTTTATTAGCAACACCACTTTAATTAACTGTTTCATATGGATCCTAATTGAAATGGTTATGATAATAGCTTCATATTTGAAACGGGCCCATCTAGAACCTTAACTAATTTAATTAAAAATTAGATATTTCTATAAAGCAAAAATTAAGATATTTCTATAAAGCACGGGAAAGGGGA
Organism: Asparagus kiusianus; assembly: GCA_022839385.1. Classification (NCBI taxonomy): domain Eukaryota; kingdom Viridiplantae; phylum Streptophyta; class Magnoliopsida; order Asparagales; family Asparagaceae; genus Asparagus; species Asparagus kiusianus. The sequence goes on from BQKN01000183.1 coordinate 605,455, forward strand.
AAATCAGGCACCTATATCTGCTTCGGAGGGATAGCATTCACGCCAAAAAAAATCGATCGTCCCTCTCAAATTTTCAACCATAGAAAATCGTTCCCTCCATGGAAAATTTTTCCTTACGATCTCTACCGCCCCGCTTTAAGAAATTAGGAAATAAAGGGGAAATCATAACAATCAGGTCTACATCGTCTCTGCTTCGACTCGCTCATGTAGGTAGAATTGCCTCTTCTTCTATTTCTAAATCGCTCATCACAAATATTTTATACTCTTTGATATATTGCATCTCTCTGTAGTAGTGTAGAACTAGATCTGGTTTTTATTTTTTTCCGTGCTTATTGGTCAAGATAGAGGCTTTTGAACTATTTTCCCCATGGGGAAAAGTAATTAAGTTAATGCATGGACTCTATTTGGGAATTTATTTTTGATCTTGTTTAAATACTGAATTTGGTTGACTTGGACATTTAAGGAGTTCGTTATTCTTGATGGGTTTGTAAAAATTAGATACTTTTTTCATATTAATTGTTGTATTTATTCTATGTTCTTTTATTTGTCTTTCAAATTGATGGATTCGGTCCTTAAATTTGCGGATACCAGAGTTTCTATGGCAAATTATCAGTAATTCTCTAATTTCATGTTGATTAATTTGAGAATTAATATATGCCAAGTGCAAAATTCCAAGAAAAAGAATACAATGTGAATATATATTTAGGACTGTCAGGTAGAAAATGGCGAAGGATTTGAGAAAATCGTGCAAACACACGAGTACAGGAAATCCCTCGGGTCGGTCGACTGACGACATAGGCTCGGTCGACCGACAAATTGCTGAATTACAGGATTTGAAACCCGTCTTTGATCGGTCGACCGAACGGGTATGGCCGGTCGATCAAAAACATGCACGTTACAGGGCTGATTTTTTAGCTCTATGGCCGGTCGACCAGTCACATGTGTGCGGTCGACCGATAAGCGGTTGTTTTGGATTGGGTTTTAATATAAATGGAAACACACATTTCTAGGGTTTAGAGAGAGCGTTTATGAAATAAAGTAGGCAGACTAATATGCAATAAAATCAAAAAAATTTTACCCACCTACATCCTAAGATTCATACGTAAAAGAAGATCCAAGATAGAAAATTACCTGAAGCGTGCAGATTAACAACGAAAAACTACGTACTCGTTGAAATGTTGCGCGGCAATTGTAACGACGCCTTTACTAGTATCCACACGAACTTGTTGGAACTCTGCGTGTCAGTGTGCTAGCACTTTGAAGACGGCGGCCTTTGGAGTTTCTCTCTCTTTTTCCTCACGATTTTAGAAGCTCGGTTGGATGATCAAAAGGTCCATCCCATGCCCCTTTTTATAGGACTGTGAGGTAGTTTCTCAAACCGTAAAGAGATCAGGATTCCAATCATACGGTTTCTCAAAATATAATTTGTTCAAATCAAATCATATCTTTAAACCGTGATTGATCATATCAATTTGATTGTTAGGAGATAGGTTCATTGAACTTGGTCAGTATTTCTTTCAAACATGATTGATCAAATCAATTCTGATCAATTAATCGAGATTGATCAAATCAATCCTTATCCAATTACCCGATAGCCTCACAACTAATCATATCTCTATATGACTTAATTTATGTGGGCTTTCTTAATAACGTTCCAATATGTTCTTGTGTGTGACCCAATAGGTTTACATGATGTTGGCAGTGAGCTAAAATACTTTTTTCGGCCCACAAGTCATAAGCGGACCCTAGCAGGACATTATGACTACCCAAATTATGTAAAGGTCATCTCAGACGAAACCTAGTTCACAATGGACATATGTCGGTCTCTTTATCACTAGATATCTTGATTGAACTCAAGGCTGGAAGCGTGTCAACCTTATACAATTCAACCTTTAATTTCTCGCGCCTGAAGTTAGACTTACTTTTCAATAGTTGACTCTCAACTAATTAGGCATGGCCATGCACTTTCTCAGTCTATCTTCTTCGAGGGGCCCAGAGATATCATACTCTCATTTATATGAGAGGGACAAATTCCATCTTGACCATTCACATCCTCTGCATGATTCATAGCATACCCGATTGATACCTTTATTATTATCCGTTTAGGAAAATGTTTGGTAACATCAAAGTATACAATCCTCATGTAGGCAACCGTGATAATCTCAGGTCAAAAGACCAAACATAATCATTGTATGAAACCTACTGATGACACATATAATCCATGCAGTGTTTCATAGCGGGTCAGTCCACTATCATGTTCACCAACATATACCCATGTGATTGACTTGACATCTCATATCCATGATCCGTGAAACATGATCATCAATCAATCCACATACTACCTATAAAATCATTAGTCTCCCAACCAATGACAAAAGACAAGGACTATTTAGAATAACATCACAATCTAATTACAAAGTTTCACGTTCAAGTCACATACTTAATGATCCGTAATAAGTAATTTATTCAAGGGACCGAATAACAGATTATTCATAGAAGTTGCATAAACATAAATTAAACACAATTATCTCTGTGATTGGTCTTGATACGAGTTGCCGTGCGAGCACCTTTGATCGCGGAATTATCAAAGGTGGGTTGTGGAGAAAACAATAAGAAACACAAGAATAACTCAGATTTTGGGTGAAAAAAAATACCTTCTCTAGATTATGAGTATGCACTTTACAATCTCTCACAATCTCACTCTAGAATTGAAGAACAAGCTCTCCAAATCTCAATTACAATTTAACCTCTCTTGATTAAACTCTCTGATTGTTTTAAACCCTAAAACAATCCCTTATATATGTGTACAAACAAGGGTGACAAAGTGGTAAATAACTAAACCCAACCTAAACAGGAAAACACGTAAAAAGAGTCCTTAACGAATCTGGGAAACTCCGATGAATCGACTCATGACTGAGATGAGTCGACTCGTCAGAAACTAGACAAAACTCAAAAACTAGCGATGAGTCGACTCATGACAGTCATGAGTCGACTCAACCTGATGAGTCGACTCATGACTGTTATGAGTCGACTCACAGGCTAAAAACTGGATACTTCGATTCTTCTGCTCATCGTCTCGTTCCACGCTTCCTCCTGCGTTCCCTTGTACTGTTTGATACCTCTATTCTCATGCTATCATGAGAATCATCTATCCTCAAGCTCCCATGAGGATCGCTAAGTTCCGAAGAGAAGATACACCCGTATTATGGGTCCCCCCTTTAGGAACTTGAAGTCTCATTCAAGTTCGAACTTAAGCTGAGGAAACTCGTGAGTCCCTTCTTCTTTGTTTAACCATTTAGCCTTACTAGGAACTTGACCTTGACGTCCAATAAGAAACGACTCCTTCATTCCCCATCTTGTCGTGGTCGTCTTTCGCTCCAAAATACAATCTTCCTTCAGCGGCTCCTCTCTATCAAACCACAAGTCTTCAACATGCGGTAAGATCACCTTGTCATCACCTTCATCATCCAGCAATGGAGGCTTAAACAACTTTAAGTACTCGGCATTGATAACCAAATACATGCCTAAGTAAGGTGGTAAATCGAGCTTGAAAACGTTGTCGTCGCCAATCTGATCTAGAATCCGAAATGGATCATAACGTATCGGTTTCAACTTCTTCCCTTCGCCCTTTAGCCTCTCCTTACTCAATTTCAACCACACCATATCACCTACGCTAAAGTTACAAAAAACCCGATGTTGATCATGCTTTGCCTTGTACTTTGCTTGTGACTTCTTCAATTGTGCTTCAACCATGGCATGAATATGCGTAATCTTCTCCAGAAATCACTGAGCACATTGTCTTTCATTCTCCTCCTTACCGTCCGTCGTAGCTTCACTCGAAAATACGAGATCAAATGGACTCGGCGGTAAGAATCCATAACAAGTCTCAAACGGTGACTTTCCCAAAGATCCATGAATCGCCAGATTAAAAGCAAACTGTAAATATGGTAAGCTCTCCTCCCAAGTCTTGGGATGCCTGGAATTATACCCTCGCAACATATGCATCATAGTCCGGTTGACTACCTCTGTTTGCCCATCTGTTTGTGGATGAAAGGCCGTGCTCTTCTTCAATCTAGTGTCCATCAAACTCCACAAAAAATCCTAAAAATACCCGAGAAACCGACTATCCCGATCCAAAATAATCGAACTCGGCAACCCAAAATGCTTCCACACATGCTCGAAGAACAATTGTGCTGCACCCGCTCCCGTCACGGTCTTCTTATAAGGAATCAAAAACACCATCTTGCTAAACCGGTCCACCACAACGTACAAATAGTCATGCCCGTGCTTTGTAGTTGGCAACCCTCCTAGAAAATCCATAGATATGCTCTCCCACGGTCTAGAAGGAACCGGTAGTGGTAGGTACAATCCCCTCTTCCTGTTAGAAGGCTTCAAAATACAGCATAACTTATACCCTCCAACATACTTAGTCACATCATCAAGCATCCGTGGCCAAAACACATGTCGTTGTAGATTGAGAAGTATCTTTTGAATTCCAAAATGTCCTTGCACACGTGAAGTATGTGCCTCTCTAATCCACTGCAACCTATCACCATCCTCCGGAATACATAGTGATGTTCCTCGATACAACAAGCCCTCTTCTCCAAGTGCATACTCCCCCCTTTGACTAGCCTCCGCCTGCTCGAACACATTACCGAAGTCTCTTCTGGATGCGTACAACTATACAAACTCCAAAGGAACCAAGGGCTGAATACGCGTCGCCACTAATAAAGCCCCTACCGGCGGACGAGATAACATATCGGCCAACTTGTTTGTCGCCCCCTTCTTGTACCTAATAATGATGTTGAAAGACATCAAATAAGACATCCACTTCATGTGTTGTGCCTGCTATAGCTTCGTCTGAGCATGTAAGAACTCCAACGGCTTGTGATCCGAGTGCACAACCACCTCCTTCCCCAACAAGTACACCCTCCAATGCTTAATCGCCTGATAAAGTGTATAGAACTCCTTGTCATAGGTTGGATAGTTCGCAATAGCACCCATAAACATCGCAGAATGGTATTCTACTAGCTTCCCATCCTGTATCAACACTGCGCCCATCGCATAACTAGACGCGTCAGTCTCCACCTCGAAAGTCCGCTGCAAATTCGGCAAAGCTAACACTGGTGCCTCCGAGATCTTCCTTTTTAGCAACTAAAAAGCCTCCTCATGCGTCCTTCCCCACTTGAACTGAACCTTAGCCTTTGTGAGGCCATGTAACGGTGCCGCATAAGTTGTGAAATGTCGAATGAACTTACATAAATACTGGCAAGCTCCCATGAAGCTTCGCACCTCAGTCACTGTTTTCAGCGTCGGCCACTTCGTGATCACCATCATCTTTCCAGGATCTATCCTTCTCTGCCCTTCCCCACAATAAAGCCGAGATACATCAACTCGTCTTTCCCAAACTCGCACTTCTTCCCGTTGAGCTTCAGTTGTCTATCCTGCAACACTCTAAATACTTTCTCCACATGAACAAGATGCTCCTCCCAGGTCTTGCTGTACACCAAAATATTATCAAGATACACAATCACAAAATCCTCTATGAAAGGTCGCAACAAATCATTCATGAGCCTCAAAAAGTCGCCGGAGCATTGCATAACCCAAACGGCATCACCAACCACTCGAACAGGCACTGTTTCGTCTTAAACGCCGTCTTCCAAGTGTCTTCTTCCCGAATCCTTACCTGATAATAGCCAGACTTTAGATCCAACTTCGTGAAGAACCTCGCTCCCTCCAACTGATCCATTAGATCATCAATCCGTGGTAGTGGGTAACGATTCTTGGTCGTTATCTTGTTGAGCGCCCGGTAATCCACACACATGCGCCAGCCTCCATCCTTTTTGGGCACCAATAGCACCAGCGACCCGCAAGGTGAACAACTCGGCACTATCACTCCCGTCTCTAAGAGTTCCTGAACTTGTTTCTTGATCTTTTCGGACTCCTATACTGATGTGCGGTATAGGCCTATGTTTGGTAAGGAACTCTCGCCGGTTAACATAATCTCATGCTCTACACCTCGCTGTGGTGGTAGTCCCGTGATTTCTAAAAACAAGCCTGCATACTTGGCCTTCAAACTGTCAAGATCTCCCTCCCGAAGCTTGCTCAAGGTGGACAAGCATATCCTACTCAGCTGCTCTTCATAAGGCCGAATGAACAACAAAACGAACTTCCTGCCCGCATTCACCAACCTCGTAGCCTAAGTCACCATCACCAAACTCGTCTCATGTGGAAGAGATGTCGAACGAAAAATAAATTGCGCGCCATTTTTGGTGAACGTATACTTTTGGGCCCACCGATCATATACCACGTGTCTATCCCATAAGTAAGGACTACCCAAAATAACTTGATAAACATCCAATGGAACCACATCGCATGTGACCTCGTCAATGTATGACTCATGGAGTACAAATTTGAATGTACACTGGTTCACCACAGTTAATCCTGCTTCCTTCTGAATCCACCCTAATGGATAGGGCTTCGGATGTCTCACCGTCTTCAATCCCAGCTTCTATACCAACGCTTCAGATATCAGGTTCTTCGATTCCCCGTATCTGCAATGGCATCCAACAAGCTAGTCTTGACCTGCAACTTCAAAATAAAGAGCTGCTCCCTTGGGTCGTCGTCTTCTTTCGTGGTTTTTTTTCCCATCATAAGGTTGAGGCTGCTGTTGGGCTCTGTCATCCCAAGAACCTCCTTTGGACCATGCGCTATCACGTATGATTTCTTCTCCTTCTTCTTCTTCAACCTTTTCGGCTTCAGATGAGGGTACTTCTCCCAGCAATGATCAGTCACGTGCCCTGTCTGCTTACAGTGATTGCATGTCAATCCTGCCTTCCACGAATCACCATTCTTCTTCTCTTCCTTATGTTGAGAGCCACCAGACTTGCCTCCCGACTGCTTGGAATCTCCCTTCGTTTCGTTGCCCTTCTTCTGTTTACCCTCAATGGCAATTGCCTTCACGCTCGCCTCTGCAATTGTCTCGACCGTGAACAGCTTCATCTCCTTCCGGATGTAATCATTCAGACCCGCCATGTATTTCATGAAGATGGAGTATTCATCCGTTGCGATATTTAGAACCATCGTCTGCTGTTGGAACTCTGTCGTATACTCTTGAATGGTCTGATTGAATTTTTGGCGCAAGCCGTACCACTTATACTAACGCTCTTCGAGGAACCCCACAGGATAGAACCGTTTCCTCAGTAGCTTCTTGAATTTGTTCCACGACGCCGCCTTCTTTTCCTGTTTGTAATAGGACTTTCACCACGTCAACGCGTGCCCCGAAAGCTTCAACGTCGTGAACACGATCTTCTCCTTGGATGAATATCCATAAAGAGTAAAGTACATCTCCATACGCTCGATCCAATCATCAATCTTCTCCACATTGACACTCCCATCATAGACAGGAATCTCCACTTTGAAATCTATCTTTAAATTTTGGTAATTATTTTTACCCCCTTGATGTCCAGCAGCCCTAACAATCTCAGTTCCCTCATCTAAATCAGACTTCTCACTCTCTTCATCGGACTCGACGAGTTTCTTCTTACCCTTCGAAGAAGATTCCTCCCTTGTGTCCCCCTTGTTAAGGAGACCTACGAGCTGACTGAGCGTCGAACCAATCGTCTCGATTTGCTTTTCCATGGTATCAAGTCTTGTTGACTTATCTGCTTTAGACATATTCTCCTTCCTTAAATCTTGGACTCCTTCCAATGAAGTAAGGATCTCGCCAAGCTTCTTGTATTTCTCCTCCATATAGTAAAATCTCCCCATCCTCTCCCCGTGGACGTAGGAAATTGTCGAACCACGTAAATCTCTGTGTTTGGTTTGATTTGTACTATATTTTGGTGGATTGCACTCGTATTTGGTTTAGTTCTCTTTTCTCATCGCTTACCGACTAGTTTGGTTATCGAGCACGCTGCCGCACAATGCGCAACAAGTAGTATCAGAGCTCTAGGGTTTTAGATCTAGGGTTTTGCATTGGGTGGAGGAAGATTCATTGTTTGAAGCTTGGTTCTTAAAGTTCTAGGCTTCGCTGGAGATAGCGTTGCGGAGTTGCCATTATGGTCTTGATTTCCTTGTGTGGTTAGGAGATCGTGTTGGAATCCTTTCTAGAGTTCAGTTGGGTAATTTCTCAATTCTATTAAGTTTGAATATTTCTTTATAATTTAAAGTTTGTAAGCATATGAGAAGAAGTTGGTGAAAGCAGGAAGACAATGATGAGTACAGTTCAGGTTAGACTTCAAAATATTAAGATTAGTGTAGTGAAGTATAACGACAAAATTAATTTTAGTTTGTCAATGAGCGACGTACAGGACGCTCTCAATACTCAGAATTTAGAAGAGACCATTATGGTCCATGAGAGGTCTCCAAAATACAATAAGGCGATATGGGATAATATGACTAGGAATGCTTGTGGGGTGATAAGGTCTTGTTTGGAACAAGAGCTAAAATATGATGTGATTGGGGTAACGTTTACGATGAAGGTGTGGTAGATTCTTAACAACAAGTACCTTACGAAGGGTATTGAGAATCGGTTACACTTGCTGCTGAGATTATTCAGTTCTAGATGTCCAGGGGTACCTCACTTGCGGCTCATGTGAACAACTATATAAAGTTGTTGTCAGACTTCGCAAACGTGGATGAGAAGATAACGGACGAGTACAATGCGATTATTTTGTTGGGCTCCTTACCCGATGAGGAGATGGTACCTTTGTACTCATTTTGTTGAATGGTAGATCTTCCATCACCTACACTGAAGTGACTAATACATCAACGAATTATGATTTGAGGAGGAAGAACAAAAAGACTTCCCGAGCTAGCACTTTAGGAGAGGCCTTGTCGACGAGAGGAAGAAGTCCCTATCCAAGAGGTGGCAATAGAGGCAGGTCAATGTCTAGAGGCCGCTACCATATTTCAAAGAACCAGTGTGCGTTCTGTAAAGAACAAGGGCATTAGAAGAGAGATTGTCCGAAGCTCAAAGAGAATGAGAATAGCAAGAAGAAGGGCCTGAAGGACAATAAGGTGAATGTCGCTAGAGGTGATGATTCCAATAATTCGTGCTTTTCTCTATTAATTACTCCAGAGATGAACCATGTAGATGCATCTGATTGGATGCTAGATTCTGGTGCTACTTATCTTGTGACTCCTAAGGGAGATTGGTTTGCATCGTTCGAGAGACTCGATGGGGGCGTGGTAATAATGGGAAATGATCAATTCTGTGGTATTTGTGGGATACGTACCGTCAGGATCTGGATGCACGATGGAGTTGTTCGTGAATTAAATGAAGTGAGATTCGTTTCTCAGTTAAAGAAGAATCTTATTTTTGTTGGAGCTTTGGAGGCAAAGGAATTCAAGGTGACCTTTGAGAATGCTGTAGTGGAGATTACTAAGGGATTTTTGGTGGTGGTAAAGGGAGTTCACAGTAAGAATTTGTATTATCTGAAGGGAAGCACCAAGATTGGCTAAGTAGCTTCAGCTATTTTCAGAGGTGGACACGAGCATACTTTGGCACTATAGTTTAGGGCACACAGGTGAAAAGTCACTGCAGACTTTGTGCAAGCAGGGGCTATTGAAGGAAGCCAAGAGTTGAAAGATAAAATTCTGTGAGCACTGTATTCTTAGCAAGAAGACAAAAGTGAAGTTCGGGATAGTTGTACACAAGATGACGCGCATCTTGGACTACACGCACACGGATGTTTAGGGTCCCACCAAGACTGCATCACTTGGTGGTCGATACTGGTTTGTCACATTTGTAGATGACTATGCTAGGCGTTGTTGAATGTACACTATGAAGCATAAGAATGAAGTCTCAGAGTTATTTGTGGAGTAGGAGATTAGAACTGCAGACTGGGAGAAAAATCAAGACGTTTTGATCCAATAACGGCGGTGAGTACGCTTTAGACCCCTTTCAGCAGTTATGTCAAGATGAGGGTATAGAGAAGCACTTCACAGTTTGTCATATGCCACAGCAGAATGGGGGCGACAGAGAGATTGAATTGGTATTTACTAGAGAAGATCCGATGTTTGTTATCGCAGAATGGTTTGGAGAGGATCTTTTAGGCTGAGACACTTTTATATGCGAGCCACCTCATTAATAGGCTGCTTTCATCTGTGATTGAGGAGGAAACCCCTATGGAGATGTGGTCGGGAGAGCCAGCACACGATTATGATCAACTCAAGGTATTTGGATGCCCAACACTTTATCATGTGAAGACTGATAAATTAGAATCACAAGCTAGAAAGGTCATATTTGTTGGATTCAAGCGTGGTGTGAAAGGATTCAAGCTTTGTGATCCAGTTGATAAGAAGATTATGCTGAGTAGAGACGTCACGTTTAATGAGGCTTCAATCTTAAAGCTTCCTAACTCTCATCAGGTGGAGAGCATCCCGACGGAGGAGATATCACAGGTGGTGGAGATTGATGCAGCTCTATAGTATCCAGATGGGACCATATCCATTAGAGTACCGACTGAGGTGATGCCAGGTGAGCACAACGATGATTTGGAGATACATGTATAGTTGAGCAGGATCAAGAACCGACGGTTCAGGTTCAGAATTCTATTGCTGTTCGGAGGCCAAGGAGAGACATACGGATGCCAGCGAGGTATACAGACACAGTCATTGTGTATGCACTTCCGGTGAAGAGTATCGATGAGATGGTTCCTACTACATTCAGAGAGGCTGAGCAGAGTTCGGAGGATAATTTGTGGTAGGTGGCTATGCAGGAGGAGATGAAGTCTCTTCATAGGAATGACACATGAGAACTTGTCAAGTTTCCAAAGGACGGAAGGCTATTGGTTGCAAGTGGGTGTATATGAAGAAGGAGGGCATTGAAGGCACTCCCGTGAGGTTCAAGCCTAGGTTGGTTGCTAAGGGATATGTACAGGAGGAATGTATTGACTATAATGAGGTTTTCTCTTCGGTGGTAAAGCATTCTTAGATTCAGATTTTACTAGCTTTGGTGACACAATATGGTTTGGAATTAGATCAATTAGATGTGAAAATAACATTTCTTCATGGTGATCTTGATGAGGAAATCTATATAACTCAGTCATTAGGGTTCTGAACTGTAGGGAAGGAAAAGTTAGTTTGTAGGTTGAAGAAATTACTATACGGTTTGAAGCAATCTCCATGACAGTGGTATAGGTGATTCGATAGATTTTTGCTCGGTTATTCGTGCATTAGGAGTTAGTTTGATCCTTGCGTGTATTAACGCATGTTGCATGAAGGTGTGTATATTTACTTATTGCTTTATGTCGATGACATGTTGATTGCTTTATTTTCCAGATCTGTCATAGATAGATTGAAGATTCAGCTTTCGAGCGAGTTCAAGATGAAGGATTTGGGTGAAGTAAAGCGCATTTTTGGAATGAAGATTGGTAGAGATAGAGACAAGGGCAGAATTTATTTGACACATGTGACTTATTTGAAGAAGGTTCTACAGCAGTTCAATGTGAGCATGAAGACAAAGCCAGTTAGTGTACCATTGGAAGCCCATTTGAAGCTTTCAGCTGACATTTCACCGAAGATAGTTGAAAATAGAGAGTTGATATCGAAGACTCCATATGCGAGTGCAGTTGAAAATTTAATGTACGTCATGGTTTGTATGAGGCCAGATTTGTCAAAGGTAGTGAGCATGGTTTCAAGAGACATGCATGACCCGAGTTCGGATCATTGGGATGTCGCGAGATGGATTTTGAGGTACATTCAGGGTACTCTCAATGCTGGTTTGGTTTTTGAGCGGGACACTAGCGATTGGTAGCTATGTATTAGATACGTAGATTCGGATTATGTTAGAGATTTGGATAAACATTGGTCGACGAAGAGATATGTGTTCACTTTGACTCGAGCGCTAGTGTGTTGGAGATGCACCTTATAGTCTACTGTGGCTTTATCAACAACGGAGGTAGAGTATATGGAGATTACAGAGGCTATTAAGGAGGCGATTTGGCTCCAAGGACTTTTGGAGGATCTTGGTGTTTCACAGTGATCCATCACCATTTATTGTGATAGCATGAGTGCTATTTATTGGGCGAAGAATCAGGTCTTTCATGCGAGGATGAAGCATATCGATGTTCGTTATCACTTCGTTCAAGATGTTCTTGAAGATGGGGATGTGGAGCTCGTGAAGGTCTACACAACAGACAATCCAGTGGATATACTCACAAAGGTGGTTCCGATCAACAAGTTCGATCATTGTAGAAACTTATTACAAATTCGTGATTGTTGAGTCCGTTTGCGACTATTTGCATGAATTACGGGTGTAGGCGTCTAAAATGCCTATAAGTTCCTGCACGTGGCTCAAGATAGAGAGAAGACAATAAATGTTACTATTTGAGTAACAAAAGCTTATTTGACATCGACAAGCATATAAAGTGAGTTGACGAACCGTGTGAAGCAGCAAAACTTCAGAATAACGAAAACACGAACTGATCGGGAGCTACGCATCACTTAAGAAACACGAAGCACCCCTCATGTCATGTCTACTCCATGTATGATTCAACCATGGAATCTTATAGATCTTCTCACTATCTTTACAACGCATATTAAATCGCACAATTCCGAGTTCGGATGATGAAAATACGACGGAAACGGACGAGGCGCATGAAATAAAGCCCAGAGCCAAAGCTAAGACATCACAAGTGTCTTGGCCGAGGCCAAGACACCCTTGGTGTCTCGGCCGTGGCCAAGACACCGCAGGTGTCCTAGACACCAAAAACCTATTTTGCTATTTTTTGAGCTATTTTCGATTGTTAATCTCCTGGATTTGTTCTAACTAATCTGATGTCATCCAAGAACGTGATAAAGTGGTTATAACTGAAGATAAGAGTGAATCAGTTATTCTTATCCAAAAATAGAGGTCCTGAAGCCTATAAATATAGTCCTAGGGCCTTTATTTGCATAGATCTGAAATTCTCGAGCGTCGGCGAAGCTCTGCTGAATTGAAGACTGAAGGAGCATGAATTTCAGAAGAGATGAGGAGATTGGATCGAGTTCTTCAGCATAGAGAAGAAGAGTTCGTCAGTTCCATAGTTCCTGGTTCTTTTCCTTAAGATTGCCCCATTACAGTGATCTCGAGAATAGTGGTTATCTCGTTGTTGCCGAGATAATTGCTTCGGTTTCTTAATTTCTTCGCAATCAACAAAGCTCCGGATCGATCTTATCATTTGGTAGTCCATGGATATCAACATCCCCGTCACAGGCCAAGATCCCATGCAAGCAGCAGAGAATAAGAGTCTGTTGTGTTTATTCAAAAGAAAGTTGTAATTTTTGTTGAAAGTCTTATAAAAGACTATTTCTTTGACCAGCAAAATCAATTTTCTCCTCAAATAAGCTGGCGATCACAGTGGGAGCCAACAACCTTGCTGCCTAGGCTATCATGTCGTAACCAGCGATCAAGATCCTGGTGAACGAAAAGGTCGAATACGAATTCAACCAGCAGAAATTCGAAGAGTATATCTCTTCTTCCTCCTCCAGTTCTACCTCTCCTCACAAGCACAGGAAGACCTCCTCTTTTGAGAAAGCTCATGGCACTTTAGGCTCTAAGATCCAAGATCCCCTCGCCACCGTTGCGCTTACACCTCGCGACGCCCCTCCAATGTCCAACGAGGCTAAAGCTGTAGACTTAGGTCTCCCCTCCATCAAAAGTTTAGCTGTTGAAGGTGCGCCGACTCTATCAAAGAGAGCATGCCAAAGGCAACGCTAACGTCTTGTGCGTCAACTCGTTAAGACTTTGGAGCCAATGGATGGAATCCGCTATGATCTGGATATGAAATCCAAGAAGTGCCAAGAACCACAATGGCGATCGAGCAACCCCTCCTCTAAAGCAGAAAAGAATGAATGGGTCTGCGTCAAAAGGATCCGCTCTACCCTTGAGGAGCGAATCCATAAGGGCCGCACATTGCTTGCAGACGCCCGAGTCCTTGTGCGAAAAGCACAAGAAATACAGAAGGAAGAGGCGGTTAAAAAATCACCTAAATAGAAATGGGTGTGGATGCCAAAGGCCAAATCAACGAATTTGACAAAAATAGACGAAGTTACCATTCAACCTTCGTCAACTCCGGATCCCACTCCCCTTGTTCCCGTATCTCCGGCGGCCATATGGTAGTGTGGACCTCACCAAATTTAGAATTCCTCTGTTAAAGAGCAATTAGGACCGTTGAAGGGTTCCCGAACAACCATTCAGGCTGGGGATTGTTCTAATCCCCCAAATAATGATAACAAAGGAAAAGCCCCTATGACCGACCGCATCGGATTATGAGTCGAAGTTTAAGAGCTCGTTAGAGTTTCACGCTCATAAAGGCGTAACTCTAAACGTGTGACTCTTGAAGACGCCAATGAAGCGTCCTATCCCCAGAGGGAAACATGTTCGTCTGATGACGACGTTATACCTGGAAAGTCGTGCTAACACATGATAGGTTGCTTTGGTCATCACACCAATGAGTTATACTATCAGGCTGGGGGTACGAATAAGTCTTAAAAAAGGAGTAACTAAGAAGCAGATTCTCATTGTCCATGTGCTAAAATTATCAAGGCAGTGTTATCGGAATGTTGCTGCCCTAAGATTCCTTAGGAGAGAGTTTCAGTGTTTGAAAGAATTTCCACCAGAACGTCTGAGTCCAAACCAAGGCATTTCCGTAGAAAGAAATCAGTCGCTCAAGATGATGAATTTCCAGAAGTATCCATTAACATGACCGATAGAGGGGAGTCAACACGACACTTTAGTCCTGACCAGTGGCTTTTGAATGCAGGCGCTCGTTAGAGTTTCACCGCGAACAAAAAAATAGTAATATGGCTTTTGAACGCAGGCAGTCGACCGTGGCGGTCGACCTCGAAAGTCTCTGGATGTGCTACGGTCGATCGTCACGGTCGACCGCGGGCCATATAAAGTCATACTGAGTTTCTAAACTCTTGACGGTCGACCGTGGCAGTCGACCGCAAACAGATACATGCCAAAATACAGGTTTTGAAAATAGTTTTTGAGACTTTTAAAAATATGTTAAAAATAACAAATAAAGTCCAAAAGTAATAAAACTTTGGGAAATGTATATAAACATGTAAATGAACATGTTACAAAAAGAATTTATCAAATTGCATTTCCCATATAAAAAATCATTATTTTGTAAAGTAGTCCAAAACATAAAAATATAAACATATGAGTTTTGACATTTTAGCTTAACCATGTTTTGAAGCAATACAAAATAATTTTGTAGACTTAATAAAAGATGTATATGATTGTTATTAAGTCCATAAACAAAGAATACAATATTTTCACAAAATTACATATTCTATGCAATATATACGAAAACACAATAGAGTATGAAATATGTAATTTCATATATATAAACATAAAAACCCAAAATACAATGATTGTTAAGTCCATAAACCAAAACTTGTGTATATATATAACTATATATATAAAACCCAAATATGTGTGTGTATATATGATTGAGCTTAAAGTACTAACACACATAATATAAAACATAAACTAAATATACCCAAGCATGATTGATCTTCGATGTAGCTCAACTTGGTACATTTGCGGATGAAGCTAAAACTTAGATCATCAATTTGAATTACATTGGCTTCACTCCACAATTCCGCCAACCTCCATTGGATATGATTGTGAATGCACAATCCATCTATCCTCCAACACGTTGTTTGTCTACAATAAATAGAAATATACAAACGCTAGACAAACAACATTAGTAGTAAATTATTTGTTAAACATCATCAAAACAAAGAGGCCAACAATCTCCCCCTTTCTGATGATGACAAACAATTTACAAAAAAAAGATATATGCATGAAGGAAAATTAATGTACAATATTATAATTATCATACATAACAAGGAAAGAGTATACTCATAATATTTCTCTCCCTTTGACAATATCAAAAAGGGGAAAATCATATAGATGAAAGAGAGGAAAGCTCCCCCTACCTATAAACATGGGTGAGTATAACACATAGAAAGATATAGGGATTGCTCCCCCTATCAAAATGCCTCATGAGTGTATGAAATGAATGCTAAGGCATATATATGTGAGAAAGCATAGATTAAAAACATGCTAAACATAACTCACATACAAAAAAGATAATGAGAACACATATAAATATGAAAGAAGTGTCTCATTACATAATTTTAAAAATATAGTGTATAAAAATGGATTTATGAAATTAAAAGATAGAACATGAGAATCATGCAAAAAATTTTCAAATAAAAACAAATTAATTAATGAAATCATAAATCAAGATTTAAGTCCAAAAACAATGTTTGATCAAAAAAAAAATTTCTTTGTAAAACTTAATCAAACCATATAAAGAATACATTTTAAAGCATATTTGAAATTTGAATCATCTAGGCTTATATAATGAATTCAAAAGAACAAATCAAAGCAAAATTTTCATAGTTCAAAAGTAACATACAAGAATTATGAACTATGGATTTAAAAAAAATTACTTTTAAGAGTAGAAAACCAAACCATCATTGATTTTTAAAAATCAAGAGAGGCAACCATATCTAGCTCTTGAGCTAGTAACAACCCATATAAATATTTAAGCATCTGGTAAACATGATTTGGAAATAAACACCTAATAAACCCGGAGGGTTATATAAATACAAACCTCTCATCAAAACAAAACCAATAATCATGAAAACAAAAGAATTTGACCAATAAAAGGAGTTGTTTTCATAAAAGTTTAAAATATATTTTTCAAAACCAAGAAAAAGAAAAATAAAAGTACTAAAATTCTTGGCTTAAAAATTATTTTGGCACCCAAGTATTCTTGGTGCCGGTTTGTTTAGGGACATAACCCTTATATTAAGGCTCAAAGCCCTAGGGTTATGAACCCTCATGGGCATATGTGGTGCACGGTCAACATAATATTTACTCAAATGACCATTCCGATTGTAATTTGTATAATAAAAGAGATTCATTTGTTTTTGTGGACCTTTAGCTCGTGCACGGGAGACATTTGCAAACATAGATGATCTTTTAGGATTATTTTGCAAATGTGAAACATTATCAAAATAAAACTTTCCTAAGTGGCCATATCTACCACAAACATCACATTTAAAAACATGTGGTCTACTAGAAACATTTGGCAAAAAAGATTTTTTTAAATCAAAACAATATTCGGCCAAATGACCAAAACGATCACAAAGATCACAATGACACACATGAGCATGCTTATGATGAACAATAGGTGTTGGCCTTCTTGTTTTGATGATGTTTAACAAACAATTTTACTTCTAATGTTATTTGTCTAGTATTTGTGTTTTTTTATTTATTATAGACAAACAACGTGGTTGGAAGATGGATGGAATTGCGCTTCAACGATCATATCCAAAGGAGGTTGGCGGAATGTCGGTGAAGCCTATGCAATTCAAGTTGAAGATCCAAGTTTAAGCTTCATCCGCAGAGTGTACCAAGTCAAGCTTGTTGAAGATCAAGATTGCTTGGGTAATGTAGATTATAGATTTTATATTATGTGTGTTATATACTCTAAGCTCAATATCTATACACACACATTTATTGGTTTCTTCGTATATATATATAGTTATATATATATATATATAAGTTTTGGTTTCTATGCATATATATAGTTATATATATACATACATAGTTTTTGAGTTTTTATGTTTATAAATATGAAATCATATATTTTATATTTACTATTGTGTTTTTGAAAACATTGCATAGAATATGTAATTTTGTGAAAATATTGTCTTATTAGTTTATAGACTTCAATATCAGTTTATACATGTTTTACTAAGTCTATAAAAACATTTCACAAAGTTTCAAAAGTTGGTTCATGTCAAAACATCAAAATTCAAGTATCTCATATTTTCATGTTTTGGACTATTTTATAAAATGATGATATTTTTCATTTGGGAAGTCCTTTTTGGAAACCAGTCATTGTAGTATGTTTATTATCATGTCTACAATTATTCCCCAAAGTTTTATATTTTTTGGAATTTATTTGATATTTTTAAACAGTGTTTTAAAATCAGGAAATCAGATTTTCAAGTATCAGATTTCGGTCGACCGATCCGGTCGACCGCTCATATGTTCAGCCGTCAGTGGGCGACAGAGAGTTTGTCGGTCGACCGGTCCAGTCGACCGAGAGCTCCATCGGTCGACCGCAGAAATTTCCGATCGACCGCCAATAGAGCCGTTGTCTCCTAACGGCTATTTCTGAGCTGATTTTTCTGGGGCTGTTTTATCATTTGGTTTGGGGTTTTTGTTGAGATCTTGAGTGGGTATAAATACCCCATTGCTGATCTCTTTTCAGGTTGATCCAAGAAGTTTTTAAACAAGGGTTTTAAAAAGGGTTTAAGCTTGTTTTAAGCTTGTTTAAGGGTTTGGTTTATGAAAGAAGTTTTACAAGAGCTTGAGGAGATTATCAATTGTATTTTGGGCATTCAATCCATCTCTCTCTCTCTTGTCATCTAGAGAAGTTTTTCTAAACTCAAACTCTAGCTTTACATTTATATACTTGTTTGATTATCATTGCTCTTAAGCTAGATTTTTTATTTGAGTTTAGTTTGATTTGATTTACTCCTTGTTTACACACACAACCATTGAGCTTATTGTATTTGCATACATTATATAATTGGGTTGTGGGATTGTGTGACATTGAGTTGAGCCTAATTGAGTTCTCACCTTGTTAGAGAGAATAATCATTTATTATATTGTGCTTATCGTGAGAATCACTTTGTAATACACTTGTACACCGAGTGAGGAGTGTGTGGTGAGAGACGGGGTCAAATCCAAGAGGAGTGGCGTCGGTTGACGTGCCTAGGGAGAGGTTGTAACCGAGCACTTGAGGAGGAGGACACGGGCTAGGACCAACACTTAGTGTGTGAGGTGTGATTGCATAGTGATTGTATTGTGAGGTGTAAACGTTGTTCGGGTGAACGTAGAAAACCCGGTTGTGATAGTGGAGTATCTCCTCGAGGTGAGGAGCGGGGACGTAGGTCGTGGGGACCGAACCTCGTAAAAATATCCCTTGTTTATGATTGCATTGGCGCACTTGTTTTCATGTTCATATCTTACATCGCCTTTGTGTATTGCTTGTTGATCATTTTGCCCTATCACATTTATAGTTAAATTGTTTACCCATTGTGTTAGTTTTATATCCTTGCATATATCATATAGCATATCTCGTTGCTAGGATATATCCCTTAGTTCATATTGCTTATCCTTGCTTATATCTCTCGTATATCTATCTTATAAGAATATATTTGTTAATTAATTTTAATTAGCATATAATCGGATTAGATTAGCATAAGACCCTAATCACCCCCCCTCTAGGGTCTAACAATTGGTATCAGAGCTTGGTGCTCTTTGATTTAAGGTCTAATCGCCTTGAGTTAAAGATCCAAGTTATCTTTTTGTGCTAATCTTGTTTTGATTGCATTTGTCTTGCTTGCACTCTTATATATTTATCATGGTCATGAAGCATGCACTTTTGTTAGGCTATGAATCTAATGTTGCTCCTAAATTCATTAATTTTTCCTATGCACAATGGGCTACTAGATTTAAACTTTTCGTGCAATCGAAAAATATTGATTTATGGGGAATTATTGATAATGCTTATATTGCACCCACTTTGGAGAAATCCAAGTGGAATAAAAATGATAAAAGATTATTTACCATGAACAAAGTTGTGTTAGAATATATGCTTAATGTACTTGATTTTTCTCTTTCTAACAAGTTTGTTCATTTTGATAGTGCTTACAATTTATGGAAATACATAGAAGCACATCAAGGGGACTTGGAGGCGATCCAACAAGTTTTGGAGGATCACGCTTCAAGTTCATATGGAGCATCATGCACACGTGCACTAGGCGATAGCCCTAGTGAGGTTTGCGAGTTCAAACCCGATAATGAGTTATCTAGTGATGAACTTGCTTGTGCATCTAAGAAATTATTGCATGCCTACAACAAATTGCATAAAGATTTTAATGATTTAAAATGCAAGCATGATAATTTAGAATCCGATCATGAGAACCTAGTATCCAAGTTTGATATCATTGCTAAAGAAAATAAAAATCTTAAAGAAAACAATGATATGTTAAACTTAAAAAATAAAAAATTAACCTCATCCATTTCTAGATTAACTCATGAAAGAGATAATGCCATGTTAGAAGTAAAGAACATACAAAATGATACTGCTTCTTTTATAGATGATTATTTATGTTCTACTTCTAAAGGTGCATATGTGCCTAAAAATGAAGACTTGAATCTTATGAAAAAATACATTTCATCTTTAGATTCAACTTTAAAAACATGCATCAATAATCATAAGAAGCTTATGAATATGTGCGCCAAGTCTAAGTCATCATCTACTAATCATGCACACATATATAGCAAAGTTTATAAGTGTTCTATTTGCGGCCGTAAAGGTCATCTAGCTAAATTTTGCTATGATGCACACAAACATAAATATATCAATGCTCCTTGTGCATCACATGTAGCTTCTTCATCACATGTACACACACATGCACACATTGTTCATCATAAGCATGCTCATGTGTATAGATGTGATCATTGTGGTCGTTTTGGTCATTTGGCCGAATATTGTTTTGATTTAAAAAGAAAATCTTCTTTGTCAAATGTTTCTAGTAGACCACATGTTTTTAAATGTGATGTTTGTGGTAGATTTGGACATCTTGCTAAATTTTGTTTTGATATGTAAAAAACTTCTAAGTTGTAATATGTTCCAAATAGACCATTGTTTAAGAATGTTTATCAGTTGCAAAATAATTTTAAAAGAAAATCTTTATTTGCAAATGAATCCCGTGCACGAGCTAATGGTCCACAAAAATAAATGGATCTCTTTCATTGCACATATTGCAATCGGAAGGGTCATTTGAGCGATTATTGCTTTGACCGTGTTAGTGCACCACATGTGCCTAAGAGGGTTCATAACCCTAGGGCTTTGAGCTTAAATGATAGGGGTCATGTCCCTAAACCTTTTGGTACCAAGAGTTCTTGGGTACCAAAACAAATTTGATTTTTAAACCAAGAATTTTAATGTTTTTATCTTTCTTTTTCTTGGTTTTGAAAATTATACTTTAAAATCTTTTGGTTATGAAAACAATTTTCCTTGTATCAAATTCTTTTGTTTTCATGATTATTAATTTTGTTTTGATGAGAGGACTACGTTTATATAACCCTCCGGGTTTATTGGGTATTTATTCCCAAATCATGTTTACCGGATGCTAGAATGATTATATGGGTTGAAACAAGCTTAAGAGCCTGATATATTGTTGCCTCTCTTAAAATTCCTTTGTCAAAGATTTTGTTTTGACTTGTTGCTTTGAATTCATTATATTTCACTTATATGATGATATTTATATGTTTGTACTCATGGATCATCTATTCGTGCCTTATAATGTATTCTATGAGTGGTTTGATCAAGTTATGTAAAAAAAATTCTTTTTGATCAAACATTGTTTTTGGACTCAAATATTGATTTATGATTTCATTTGAGTGATTTGTTTTCACTTGAAAACTTTTTTTCATGGTTCTCATGTTTTCCTTTTCTTTTGATTTCATAAATCTATCTTTACACATGGTTTTGATATGAGACACTATTTTTCATATTGATATATTCATATGTGTTCTCATTATCTCTTGAATGTGAGTGATTGTTAGCATATCTTTTATGCTTGCTCACATATTTGCCATGATCTTCATTTTATATATTCTATATGGCATTTTGATAGGGGGAGCATTCCCTATACTTGTTTAATACTCACATATGCTTATTGATAGGGGGAGCCTTCGCTCTCTTCATTCTTGGTGTTTTCCCCTTTTTGATGTTGTCAAAGGGGGAGAAATATTGTGAGTATGTTCTTTCTTATTTATATGCATGAGATATTATACTTTGTATATTCATTTCCTTTCATGCATATATCCTTTTTTGTAAATTGTTTGTCATCATCAAAAAGGAGGAGATTGTTGGCCTTCTTGTTTTGATGATGTTTAACAAACAATTTTACTTCTAATGTTGTTTGTCTAGTATTTGTGTTTTCTTATTTATTATAGACAAACAACGTGGTTGGAGGATGGATGGAATTGCGCTTCAACGATCATATCCAAAGGAGGTTGGCGGAATGTCGGTGAAGCCTATGCAATTCAAGTTGAAGATCCAAGTTTAAGCTTCATCCCAGAGTGTACCAGGTCAAGCTTGTTGAAGATCAAGATTGCTTGGGTAATGTAGTTTATAGATTTTATATTATGTGTGTTATATACTCTAAGCTCAATATCTATACACACACATTTATTGGTTTCTTCGTATATATATATAGTTATATATATATATACATAAGTTTTGGTTTCTATGCATATATATAGTTATATATATACATACATAGTTTTTGAGTTTTCATGTTTATAAATATGAAATCATATATTTCATATTTACTATTGTGTTTTTGAAAACATTGCATAGAATATGTAATTTTGTGAAAATATTATCTTATTAGTTTATAGACTTCAATATCAGTTTATACATATTTTACTAAGTCTATAAAAATATTTCACAAAGTTTTAAAAGTTGGTTTATGTCAAAACATCAAAATTCAAGTATCTCATATTTTCATGTTTTGGACTATTTTGTAAAATGATGATATTTTTCATTTGGGATGTCCTTTTTAGAAACCAGTCATTATAGCATGTTTATTATCATGTCTATAATCATTCCCCAAAGTTTAACATTTTTTGGAATTTATTTGATATTTTTAAACAGTGTTTTAAAATCAGGAAATCAGATTTTCAAGTATCAGATTTCGGTCGACCGATCTGTTCGACCGCTCATATGTTCAGCCGTCAGTGGACGATAGAGAGTTTGTCGGTCGACCGGTCCGATCGACCGAGAGCTCCATCGGTCGACCGCAGAAATTTCCGGTCGACCGCCAATAGAGCCGTTGTCTCCTAACGGCTATTTCTAAGCTGATTTTTCTGGGGCTGTTTTGTCATTTGGTTTGGGGTTTTTGTTGAGATCTTGAGTGGGTATAAATACCCCATTGCTGATCTCTTTTCAGGTTGATCCAAGAAGTTTTTAAACAAGGGTTTTAAAAAGGGTTTAAGCTTGTTTTAAGCTTGTTTAAGGGTTTGGTTTATGAAAGAAGTTTTACAAGAGCTTGAGGAGATTATCAATTGTATTTTAGGCATTCAATCCATCTCTCTCTCTTGTCATCTAGAGAAGTTTTTCTAAACTCAAACTCTAGCTTTACATTTATATACTTGTTTGATTATCATTGCTCTTAAGCTAGATTTTTTATTTGAGTTTAGTTTGATTTGATTTACTCCTTGTTTACACACACAACCATTGAGCTTATTGTATTTGCATACATTATATAATTGGGTTGTGGGATTGTATGACATTGAGTTGAGCCTAATTGAGTTCTCACCTTGTTAGAGAGAACAATCATTTATTATATTGTGCTTATCGTGAGAATCACTTTGTAATACACTTGTACACCGAGTGAGGAGTGTGTGGTGAGAGACGGGGTCAAATCCAAGAGGAGTGGCGTCGGTTGATGTGCCTAGGGAGAGGTTGTAACCGAGCACTTGAGGAGGAGGACACGGGCTAGGACCAACACTTAGTGTGTGAGGTGTGATTGCATAGTGATTGTATTGTGAGGTGTAAACATTGTTCGGGTGAACGTAGAAAACCCGGTTGTGATAGTGGAGTATCTCCTCGAGGTGAGGAGCGGGGACGTAGGTCGTAGGGACCGAACCTCAAAAACATATCCCTTGTTTGTGATTGCATTGGCGCACTTGTTTTCATGTTCATATCTTACATCGCCTTTGTGTATTGCTTGTTGATCATTTTGCCCTATCACATTTATAGTTAAATTGTTTACCCCTTGTATTAGTTTTATATCCTTGCATATATCATATAGCATATCTCATTGCTAGGATATATCCCTTAGTTCATATTACTTATCCTTGCTTATATCTCTCGTATATCTATCTTGCAAGAATATATTTGTTAATTAATTTTAATTGGCATATAATCGGATTAGATTAGCATAAGACCCTAATCACCCCCCCTCTAGGGTCTAATAATAGGTACATGTGTGTGTACATGTGATGAAGAGACTTGATGAGATGCACAAGGAGCATTGACATTTTTATATTTGTGTGCATCATAGCAAAATTTAGCTAAATAGCCTTTACGATCACAAATGGAGCACTTGTAAACTTTGCTATACAAGTGTGCATAGTGTGTAGGTGATTTATACGTTATAGTACTAGATTTAGCACACTTGTCCATAAGTTTCTTATGATTATCAATGCATGTGTTAAAATTTGAATCTAAGCATGATATGCGGTTTTTCATAAGATTCAATTTATTATTGCTCACAACGTCATTGATAATAGAAGTAGAGCATGTATGGTTATTCTTTAAAGAATCAAATTAATTTCTAATGCATTCTACTTCTAGCATGGCATCTTTATTAGCATGAGTTAAGCCAGAAATGGATGAAGTCAATTTTTCATTTTCTAATTTTAACAAATCATTAATTTCTTTAAGAGCAACATTTTCTTGAGAAATGATATCAAAATTGGAGGCTAGCTTCTCATGATCGGATTTTAAACTAACATGCTTGCTTTTGAGATCAATAAAATTATTTTGCAATTTAGTGTAGGCATGCGATAATTTCTCATATGCACAAGCAAGTTTATCAGTAGATAAATCATTATCGGAATCAGAATCGTTTACTACACAAGAATTATCCTCTTGTGGCTGTGTGTATGATGCTCCACATGAACTTAAAAAGGAATCCTCCAAAGCTTGTCGAATTGCCTCCAAGTCCCCTTGATGTGCTTCAATAAATTTCCAAAGCTTGTAAGCACTATCAAAATGAACAAATTTGTTAGAAAAGGATGAGTCAAAAGTATTAAGCAAAAATTCTAACAAAAGCTTGTTCATTGTAAACATTTTATTATCATGATCGCTCCACTTGGATTTCTCCAATGTGGGCACAATGTAAGCACAATCAATAACTTCCCATAAATTAATATTTCTGGATTCAACAAATATTTTAAATTTAGAGCACCATTGAGCATAAGGGAAAATTCTATATTTTAAAGCAATATTTGGATTATAGCCTAAATGAAATACATTTATATTCATGATATATATGTGAATATATGCAAGCAATATAAATACAATCATAACTAGATTAGCACAAGAACAATAACTTGGATCTTTAACTCAAGGTAATTAGACCTTAAATCAAAGAGCACTAAGCTCTGATACTAATTGTTAAACCCTAGGAGGGGGTGATTAAGGTCTTATGCTAATCTAATCTGATTTTATGCCAATTAAAACTAATTAATAAATTATTCTTACAAGATAGATATACAATATGTTACAAGCAAGAATAAGCAATATGAACAAATGAATATATCCTAGCAATGAGATATTACAAATATATGAGCAAGGATATATAAACTAACACAAGGATAAAATAAATAATCTACAAAAGAGATAGGGCAATATGAAGAGCAATACACAAAGGCGATATATGATATGAATACAAGAATAAGAACGTCAATGCAATCACAAACAAAATGATATGATCACGGAGTTCGATCTAACCACTTGACCTATGTCTCCGCTCCTCACCTCGAGGAGATCTTCACTGTTACAATTGGGTTTTCTACATTTACCCGAACAACGTTTACACCTCACAATACGGTTTTCTAGTTTACCGAAAACTCTACAACTCACACACTCTTGCAATCCCACTCTACACCCTCTCAAGTATTGGAACTAGACGTGTCTCCCTCAAGTGCTCGGATATAACCTCTCCCTAGGTTCGTCAACCGATGCCACTCCTCTTGGGACGATCTCCGACTCTCGTCGCACACTTCTCTCGGTGTACAAGTGTATTACAAGGTGATCCTCATAATAAGCACAATTACAATAAATGATTGTTCTCTAATATGGATGAGAACACAATAAAAGCTCACACTCAATTGTTACAACTCTCACCAACCCAAATATACAATGTATGCAAATACATAAGCTCAAGTGGGTGTGTGTAAACAATGAGTAAAATTAAATCAACTAAACTCAATATAAAACTAGCTTTAATAAAATGATAATCAAATAAACAGATGTAAAGCTAGAAATAGAGTTTAGAAAACTTCTCAATAGATCAAGAGGTAGAGGGAGAATAGTTGGATGCTCAAACACCAATAGATGATCTCCTCAAGCTCTTGTGAGATTAATTTTACAAACTCAAACTTTCAAATGCTTAAAAGTTTCTTAAATAAACTTAAACAACACTTAAACCCTTGTTAAAACTTTGTTAAAAACATTTCCTAGATGGTCATGAGAACTGAGATCAATGGGGTATTTATATCCACTCAAAATTTCAATAGAAACCCAATCAAAATGACCAAAAAGCCTAAGAGAAAACAGCTCAGAAACTAGTCGTTGGAACCCAACAGTCAATTTGGCGGTCTACTGCGACGGTCGACCGTGGCGATCGACCGCGAACAACAAAAAACAGTAATATAGCTTTTGAACGCAGGCGGTCGACCGTCACGGTCGACCACGAGCCATAAAAAATCATACTGAGTTTCTGAATTCTCGACGGTTGACCGTGACGGTCGACCGCGAACTGATACATGTCAAAATACAGGTTTTGAAAACAGTTTTTGAGACTTTTAAAAATATGTTAAAAATAACAAATAAAGTCCAAAAGTAATGAAACTTTGGGAAATATATATAAACATGTAAATGAACATGTTACAAAAAGAATTTACCAGATTGCATTTCCCATTTATGAAAAATCATCATTTTGCAAAATAGTTCAAAACATGAAAATGTAAACATATGAGTTTTAACATTTTAGCTTAACCATGTTTTGAAACAATACAAAATAATTTTGTAGACTTAATAAAAGATGTATATGATTGTTATTAAGTCCATAAACAAAGAATACAATATTTTTACAAAATTGCATATTCTATGCAATATATACGAAAACATAATAGAGTATGAAATATGTAATTTCATATATATAAACATAAAAACCCAAAATACAATGATTGTTAAGTCCATAAACCAAAACTTGTGTATATATATAATTATATATATATAAACCAAATATGTGTGTGTATATTTGATTGAGCTTAAAGTACTAACACACATAATATAAAATCTAAACTAAATATACCCAAGCTTGATTGATCTTCGATGTAGCTCAACTTGGTACACTTGCGGATGAAGCTAAAACTTGGATCGTCAATTTGAATTGCATAGGCTTCATTCCAAAATTTCGCCAACCTTCATTGGATATGATCGTAAATACGTAATTCCATCCATCCTCCAACACGTTGTTTGTCTACAATAAGTAGAAATATGCAAATACTAGACAAACAACATTAGTGGTAAATTGTTTATTAAACATCATCAAAACAAAGAGGCCAACACCTCCCGTTGACAACAATGCTGAGGGTGGTCCCTTAGATGATAATAATATGAAGGATGATTACGTCGCTTCTCCTCAGGATCGCTCAAAGAAAGATGCAGGCGAGGATAAGAAGATGAAGGACTTGGAGAGCAAAATCAATACGTTGATGAATGCTCAGGAAGTAAAGAAGTCCGGAATACCATATCCATACCCAAGGGAATGGGAGTTAATCCCATATCCGACGAAGTTTAATTTGATTAACTTCACATCGTTCGATGGAAAAGGCTCCCCTGCCCAACATTTAATATATTTCAAATCCCATTTGAGAATAATCTCTGGCAATGAACCTCTGATGGTACGGTCATTCGTTGGCACTCTTCGTGGAGTAGCCTTCGATTGGTATCGCTGCCTCAAGCCGGGGGGTATCAACAGTTAGGATGACATGGAAGACATGTTTCTTATGAATTTCTTCGATGACGACACCAAGGTTTCAATCGGAACGTTATTCAATGAGAAACAGAAGGACGAAGAGTCGGTTGAGAACTTTGTTAAACGATTCCGGAACAAAGTGATGAATCGTCAAGATCCGGTTAGCGAAGATTTTATCCTTGAGACTTGTCACAATAACCTTTCGCTAGACATCCTCGAAGCCATGGGAATGGCACCGTCTAAGACTTGGAAGGACTTGAAAGTATGAGGAGAACGAGCCGAACGTTTCCTCAAAAGGAAGAAGGCTAAAAGAGATCAAGCAGCGATTAATGCTCCGAAGCAGAATTTTGTCCCTTGGGGTAAAGGAAAAGCACAAGCGGACGCAGTAGATGCAAACCAAACATTCAAACTGCAAGCACAATCGCAACATCAAAAGGTATCTCAGCAGTCACAATGGCAACGACAACCTCAAAAACAGAAGGCTTCAGAACTAAAATTCCGGAAGGTTTCTTCTTTTAAAGAAGACAAGGTCCCCGGTATTTTTAAATACCTCATAGAGAACAACAAGATCAAGTTGCCTCTGATCAAAGATCAGGAAGATGCTAAAAGGGTCAATGACCCAAAGTACTACGCGTTCCATATAGTGGTTCACCACCCTACAAAATCTAGGCCTTGATCGATGTTGGGGTCATCACTTGTAGGGTCGAAAAATTTAAGGATTGATTGATTCTCTTGTTTTAAGAAAATTAGATTCGATCACTTGGTACGAAATCCTTACAATCACTCACAATCTCTTGATTACAGAGGAAGAGAAGATTAATTTAGCTTCTCTTTTGTTTAAGGCGGGTTCTTTGTGGCGAAAGGATGCTTCTCCTGATGCTTGAGTCAAGCTTGCCTCCCGTTGACGATCATATCAAGGTTGCTGGAGCTTCTGACGTTCGTTGGCCGGCTGGAATCAAGGTTCAAACTCCGGATCCGTGCGTAGAAACATTGATCTCTGATGCTTCTTGAAGTCCAAGTCTAAAATCTCCAATCAATCAACTATCACCCCTTCTCTGTAGCTGTCGATGGCTATTTATAGGGTTTTAAGCACGTAACTAATATGCTATAATTACGGGTAGAGGGATGTAACTGCCTCCTTCAAATCAGCGCACGCCGTGACGTGTTCCTGAAGATTAGCCCATGTGGCTGACTAAGTCTTCGAAGCCATTACAGATAAATCCCATACAAATGACGAGCCTCGTCTTTAATTGAAACGGGGTTCGTCAAGTAAGACAAGCCTCGATATACAATGAGGTTCATCTTACTAAGCAAACTTTGCAGTAGACCAGTTTTTCTGATGAATTTTGTCGAACCTCGTTTTCACTAATGAACTTCATCTATGATGGCTGAGTCTAACTATGTAGCAAGTCTTGTAAGTTTCCTTTTGACGAACCTCATCTTCACTAATGAGCTTTACGTCTGGTAATGAGCTTCGAACCTCATGTCCAATGACGAACTTCGAACTCCGTATCCACTAGTAAACTTTAAACCTCATATCCAATGACGAGCTCCGAACTCCGTATCCACTAGTGAACCTCGAACCTCGTATTCAATGACAAGCTCCGAACTCTGTATCCACTAGCGAACCTCGAACCTCGTATCCAATGATGAGCTCCGAGTCTCGTAGCTCTGTTTCATTCATTAATAAACTTTGTCATTTGACGTTAAGCTTTACTGCGTGGCGACTCTCGTTCTCAAGGTTGATCTTCACTAAACAACGAACCTCATCTTTGATTGAGAAGGGGTTCGTTTCCCTGAGCCTCCTTTTCATATTTCAAATTTTGGCATTTTTGAATGTCTACAAAACCTCCTTCAAAGTTTTTAGACTTGAATTGGATTGTATGTAGTCTGAAACACTTTGAATAGGCATCTTGAACTTGCGGAGTTTATCTTGTGAACCTAGTTTTGTTATAAACTTCGTGTTTGCTATGAAATTCAACGTGGACATTGCCTCACGGTTCATTCTGGAGTTCGTCCCTTTATACGAGCCTTGTCAGAATAACAGTCATCTGACAGATGACACCTTGCGGCTCGTCAGCAATACTGCTATGCGTTTTTCCCAGACTTAATGAATGGTTGTCAGCTGGTGCTTAGAAATCTCCGTGAATCCTATCCGCAGATCTTGTTGGGGGGGAGATCTCCTCAAACGACCTCAACTGAAGATCGCAACCCTTGATTCAACTTTTTCTCGCCCCTATATATAGGGCATCATTATATGAGAAGTCTTTTCTTCTCTTTGTCGCTTAGACTATCTGAACTCATTCTCTTTCAAAGTTTCAATCTTTCTTTCTTCGCGAGCCCTTCAAGTGAAATCAATAGCCCCTAAGACCGTTGTAGACTGAAGCAAGAGCAAGAGCAAGAAGGTTGCTGGCTCTTCACACGAACCCACCGTTCTACCCACTTTCTAAGGTAATAGATCTTAAATGCATAATTTGCATTCTGAAAGATATCAACCCTGTCTATTTTAGACTTGGGTTTCTTGAGGACGATGAACATTTTCTTCCAGACTCATCATAAAGATGGTGTCTTTTTGGTTTGATGAGGCTCGTCATCGATGATGCTCATCTCCATGACCTGTTTCGTCTTTTGAGGAGTCTTATCTGCAAGTCGAATCTCACATGTC
This sequence comes from Asparagus kiusianus, assembly GCA_022839385.1. NCBI lineage: Eukaryota > Viridiplantae > Streptophyta > Magnoliopsida > Asparagales > Asparagaceae > Asparagus > Asparagus kiusianus. Next base: position 635,999 of record BQKN01000183.1, read on the forward strand.
CAACATCGTTGACTATCCTGACGAGGGTCATCTTCTAAATCTATTAAACGAAATTCATTTATATGATGAACTTCGTCTTTTCATCGACTATGTTCGTTGGATTGGTGAACTTTGTCTTCAGATGATGAACTTCATTTTCTCCAACGGACCTTGCTGAACTGATGAACCTCATTTTCCCTGTCGAGGTTGAAAGAAGTTTGCTCGTCCAAAAAGCTTGACATTTTGTTGTAACACGAGGTTCATCATTTGAACGAATTTTGAACTTCGTTGCTCGAATGGCCATCGTGTCACTTGGCCGTGACTGCTGCTCGAGACTAATCTTTTTTTTGCAGTCGTATATCCCTCTGTTTCACTTCCCCAACATGGTGATCTCGGAGCAGATGATACTCAGGTGGCTATAACTCATCATCATTACTCCTCCCTTGAGAGTATTCCTTTGTTCAGAGAACGGGGGCCAGAAGAAGTTGATCTTCTCTCTGAACCTTCAGTTTCTATATTTAGGCGTATGATCACTGATGCTCCGTTAGAGTCTATTAATCGTGAACCTATTGTGAAGCCTGTTCTCTTATTTGGAGACTCTTTAGAGGATCCCAACTTGTTGGATATCGGGACTTACGAATGGCTTAGAGCTATAAATGGGTGAAACTTGTTCTTGCCTCGGATGGAGCGTGACGTTTCTCTTACTGCTTTAAAGGTTGTCTCGGCTCTAAGGAGAATGGACTGGGATTTAACCCCCATACAAGATGGGGTTATATGCAGCCACTTTTCCCAGAGTGGCGCTAAGATAGATAGTGGTGGACGTTACATCATCAGGTTGCACCCAGGGCATTTTCAAAAAGAGCTCCCTGTTGGTGAGACTGCTGAGGAGGCTAACACCTTTGGCCATGCATTCTTTAAGCGAAAAGGTCAATTCCCCGCTAAAGACTTTAGAACTCCAGGCTGGTCTCATTGGAGCCCTACACAATGGTGGCCTCGAGTCACTGAGTACATCTTGAAGGAGAACCAGGAGGACCTACAAAGGTTTGGCCTTTATGCACCCATCAGGGTGACACAATTCGGGTTAATCAATAACTCCCACCAGTTCTTTGATATTTTGGAGTTGTATAACTCTACCACACATACTTTCTTTACTCCTGATGGAGAGATAGGGATTTCTCTTCATGAGATGGAAGAAGTCTCCGGGCTACCAAATAGGAATTATCCATATAAGGAATATATCCCGGGTCAAAGGGAGTTAGTTGCTCTAGAGAAAGAACACCCCCAACTAGCAAAGACCTTTTGGGAAGTAATGTATCATTACCACATTTGTATGAATGTGGAAGGACGGCTTAATAAGAGGGGTGAGAGACTCCTCAGCCATAACATCTGGGCCCGATATCTCTTCAAGAATTTGGAGCATAAGAATGACCCCGTGGTTGAAGTAAGTTCATGCTAAATACATGCAAAATACGCAATGGAAGACTGTATGTATAATAATACTAAGCATGTAGAGAGCATAAAAAAACAAACTAGGACCATCCTAATTAAATCTAACATAATCCCTATATTAAAGAGAGCATTCAAGAGTTAGAAAGTCATACTTTCGAAGCGTGATTCGATGGAAGATCGAACAATCCTTAGCTCTTGCTCCTTGTAGTAGAAAATCTCCTTGTAGTGGATCTCCAAGTCTTCAAGTGGGCTTGATAAAATCGGAGTCTTCTTGAGACACAAGGTAAAATATCCACCCGGGGGTACTATAAAATCCTACTACTTCCTCTTACTCAAGATTGCTAGAATTTAGTAAGAGGAGAGCTCTCTTTTATTCTTTTATGGAAAAAAACCACTAAACCAATTTTTTATTAGCCTTTCCATAAGAAAGAGAGCTCATATTTATAGAGTGAAATGTATTCATGATATGAATGACTCATCCTATGAGTCATGTAATGAATCATCAAATATCAATAATTAATCTAGTGAGTCATGCAATGAATTATCTTATGAATCATTACATTTCAAAACCATATGCTAATAAACCATGTGCTCAAACCATACCACTAAATGACTCATCTCATGACTCATTATACATGGTATGTGTATTTCAAAAATGAGAATACCAAATCAATATTGTATTTCATAAATACGATATTTTGTAATGTTCCAATCATTGATTAATAAGTCATCATATGACCAAAAAATCAATGAGTTGACCAAAAGTCAACTAGTTGACTAAAAGTTAACTTTATAGGAAAATACTAGAATTCATTTCCTAAGCACATAGCATTCTGATTTTATCGATATACATAACCGTTTATGTGTATCCGGTAAAATCATATATGCGTATCAATCATACGCATCACTCTATAAATTGTGTTTCATAGGATTCAAGTACGCGTTTGGTGTGACTCTAGGGCCTAATTTAAGAACTCGGCAATGGATCATATCCGCAAGTACAACAGAGGTGCTAGCTACACATGAAGACTACCCGGATATAAGTTGTGATAAATATCTGCAAGATGCTTACACAATTTTATCAGGACCACTCAGTGATAATACCGTACAGTCCGGTCTATTCGTCAAACCATGTCAAACTATTAAGCCTAGTGTATGAAAAACTGTCAAACCCTAATTGCTCAATCAGTGTTTGTAGATATTAAACTCATAACCTATAAGATCAAACTAACAATCAGTTTATCTTATTTACCTCGGCCAAGGATTTTCAGGTTATAGTTATATCATACAATCTTATGATATTAACCCCCTATACTGGGAGAGACGAATCCCATATTAGCATCTCAATATCTATTTATGCCTCAGGATGTACCCAACAAGAACCGTTATGCACAACTTGAAAAGAACTATGGTTAGGTAAAAGTCTAAGTACACCTATACTGACATGTAAGATATTGTACTCATGCCTCAGGTCAAGAGACTACTTTGTACTATATCACTTGAGAACTACTATTTGACAGTTAAGTATAATTACCAACTAGATGTTCTCAGTGAGTCGTTCAGTCAACTCATTCACTAATGAGTCACATGTATACTATATCTTGATGTCTCACATCAATGATCTAAGAGATGGATCATCGTCCTTCCAAAGAAGAAATAAAGTATACACTAGTCTTACCAAAGTGATGATGTCTCATTTCAACACTTCATTAACTAGGAATATTTTAGAATATACGTTAGTGACAAATCAGATTTCTTCATTACAATTATATCCGAAATATCTGATAGTCTAATATCATTCTAAGGACTTTATCTGTATTTAAAAAATACCAGATAAATCTGACCAAAATAGCATACTATTATTTAGAATAAGGATGTTATATTCATATAGGTCCTGTTGCAATATACAATTATTGCCTGCAGGGCACCTATATCTAACAAACTCCCACTTGTACTAAGGCCAATCATTGTAGTATCTAATACCCAATAGCTCAACAAGTATTTCAAAATGTATGCGAGCAATTACCTTTGTGAATGGATCTGCTATATTATCTTTTGAGTATACTCTTTCAATCTCGATCTCTTAGAGATCCACTATCTCCCTGATCAAGTGATACTTTCTTAGAATGTGTCTGGACTTATTGTGAGACCGGGGTTCCTTGAGAGCTATCGCAGCATTACAATCACAGTATACAAGTACCAGATCTATAATGGTGGGAAACAATTTTTAGCTAAAAAGGAACTTTCTCATCCAGGTAGCTTCTTTGGCTGTATCATTTGCCACAATGTATTTGGCTCACTATGTCTTGCTTAGAACTTTTCCAGCCGACATTCCTCTTATGAGGATAAAAACATTTCCTGATATAGATTTACTATCAATACCGCTCTAAAAGCTTGATTCGGAAAAAGCCTCCACTTTGGAGGTCACTTTTATCATATATCAAAAATAACTCTTTAGTTATACTAAAGCATATTCTTGACTGCTTTCCAGTGCTCTTCTCCATGATTTGATTGACATCTACATACCAAAGTGAGTGTACACGCGATATCCAATCTAATACATAACATGGCATTCATGATCGATCCTACTGCCAAGGCATAAGGAATAAGACTCATGAGTTTCCTCTCTTCATCAGTCTGGGACTACTCTTTTTAGAGAGGGAGATTCCATGAGAAACCTTTTCTTGGAATTCTCCATGCTAAACTGCTTTAGCACTATGTCGATGTATCTAGATTAAGATAATCCTAACATCCTTTTAGATCTATCTCTATAGATCTGAATACCCAGTATACAGGATGCTACACCCATATCAATCATGAAAAAACTTTTGATAGTAATATTTTAACCGCTTGTAATGACGGTATGTCATTATAAATTAAGAGTATATCGTCTTCATACTAAATAAGAAATGATACAATACTCTCAATTATCCTTTTATATACACATGGTTCATCTGGATTTTTGATGAAATCAAACTCTTTGATAGCATCATCAAAACAGATGTTCCATCCCTGCGATGCTTGCTTTAGTCCATAAATGGTTTTAAGCAACCTACATGCTTTTCCACTGCTCTCACTGACTACAAAATCCCTCTGGTGGAGTCATATATATACACTCTTCTGAATCACCATTTAGAAATGTAGTTTTAATGTCCATTTGCCAGATCTCATAGTCATAGTGAGCAGCTATAGTAAGTAGGATCCGAATAGATATTAGCATAGCTACTGGAGAAAAGGTTTTATCGTAGTCCAAACCAGGTCTTTAACGAAAACCTTTAGCTACCAGTCTAGCTTTAAAAGTCTCTACTTTTCTATCTACACCTAACTTTTTCTTAAACAACCATTTGCAACCTATGGGTATCACCCCTTTAGGAGCATTGTCTAAGATCCATACTTTGTTGGTGTATATAGAGTATATTTCGAATTTCATTGCATCATGCCAAGCAATAGAGTCCCTACTCTGAGATGCTTGCTGATAACTCAAAGGTTCATCATCATCTATGACGTGATCTAATATGCTACCTTTTATGAGAAAATCATATTGTCTCTTAGGTGCATAAGATCACCTTGGATATCTTCGGAATGGTTGAGGTTCTTCTGGTATAACTGAATTTTCTGGTTCTACTAAATTATCAATATTAATTTGTATCTCTAAAATTTCTTCCAGTCCTATCACACTACCACTAATTTCTTTTTCAAAAAATTCCTTCTCTAAGAAGGTGTCATTATGATAAACAATAATTTATTATTCATCAATGTGGTAGAATAGATATCCTAGAATATCATACAAATTTATACAATACTGAGCATGCCTTTAACCTTTTCGGGATCTTGCTTCACAAGCATAACATCCCAAACCTTAATATAATTAAGATGTGGTTTTATCCCACTCTATATCTCATATGGAGTTTTAGGCACTAAATTAGTAGGAACCCTATTCAGTAAGTATGCCACTATTTCCAGCGCATATGTCCAGAAGAAAAAAAATGTATCTGTGTTTACTCATCATGGAATATACCATATCTAATATGATATAATTCCCAGAGTTACCTGAGAGAGAATCACATTCTCTTTTAAAGAACCCTAAGAATTCTAAGCTTAAGTTTTCATATCCTCAATCAAATCGAAGAATTTTAACTTTCTTGCTCTAGTCACCTCTTACCATCGTAGACATAGGACCATATACATCACTATATATCAGTCCTAAGAGTTTTGCAACCCTTGCTCCATTTCCCATAAATAAAGTCTTTGGTCATATTTCCTTTAAGACAAGATTTGCAAGTAACATAAGTCTCAAATTAAAAATGGATCTAAAACATCCATGTTTATGTAATTCACCAAGTCTTTCTTAATTAATATGACAGTCTACAATGCCTTAAGAAAGTGACATTCAAAACTGAATGCTTTCTTTTATAAGTGTGATGAGTGTTTAGAATTATGTTTTGATTTAAAAATATAGATGATATTACACAATGTTCCATAAGCAATCACCTTTTGATTAAATATGATATTTCATAACATTGTTTTCCAACTTGAATATATATCCATCTTTATCTAATAAAGATATGGATATTATATTGCACATCATAGTTGGTACAAAATAGCAGCTACTCAAAATCAAAATATTTCTATAACTTCTTAACCTCTGTAATAAATTACAGATGTGAGATCCTAATCCGGTATCTAATACCTTAGATATAGGATTTATAGAAAAACAATTCTTAGTAACAAGCACACTTGAAGATGAAGCAACAACTTGCTCCTTCTTTATGAGTGAGGCTTTGAATTCTGGGTAGTTTCTTTTTCAGTGTCCTGACTTATGACAATGAAAGCATCATGGTGTCATTATTTTCACCTTCCCTTTGTCCTTCTTGACAGCCTTCTTAACATCTTTCCTTGGTATAGAAGTAATCTTCATTTCATTTCTCTTGGCAACCACTTTGCTAGATGAGAAAGAAGATTACCCTATAGCCAAGACTGGTGTTTGTCCCTTTAAGAACTTTCCTTCTGACTTAACAAATTAAGCAGGGCTAGAAGAGTGGGCTCCAGATTTATCATCAAGAACTCTGTGATGAATTGGGAGTAGGTTGGTGTCAAGGACTGCAGAATGATATCTATATATCTATCTGCATCTAGGCCTATGTTCGAAAGTTCAAGCTCAATAACATAAGCGATCATTTTTGAGGACATGGTCCCAACAAAAGATCCCATAGTCATTTATGTCTAGAACAAATTCTAAGACTCCGCATACAACATTTGTCGCGGTTTTCTCACCATACAGTCCTACTGTATTACGAAATATGGATCTAACATCCATATTCTCACATTTCTCTAATGGACTAGATCCGTAGAGGTAATAGTGAGGCAATATGAGCAAGTGAACAATCTTAATCTCATTATATGCGGATTTCAGTGTCCGCAACAGAGGGTTCTGGGCCTAGAGTATTCCGGTGTTTGTGAGGACATATGCTACTTCTGCCATAAGTTAGGTCAATGGTTACATTTCTCAACCAGTCTATGAAATTAGGATTGGTTAACTTATCCTGTTCTGATATGATTTTTAAGCCAGACATAATGACCTGAAAGAGAGATAAAAAATTATTTTAGCAGATGTTCAATACATAAAATAGATTTGGTTTATTTTTATCTAAGTTATGCCTCCCACTATTTTTCGAGTCCCTCAAAACCTTATAAAAGGTGATCGGAAAACAACCCTTTGTTTTCAAGTGGAATCAAGATCCAATTATTATTGAATGCATCAACCTTAATTGAATGCATCAACCTTAATGTATGCTAACAAATTGATACACTCAATAATTTGTAGACAACTTTTGTCTTTTATACTCTTGTAATTCTTGATATGATTTTACCCCTAGTCTTTTATGACCTTGACGTATGCCAACAAATCATAAAATGCTAGTCATGTTTGGGCCCATCATTTCTTGATTGGCTTAAATTTAACTTATACAAACTCTTGACGTATGCCAACAAAGTAGCATAACCAACTTAAGTTATCCTTATATCTAATATACATATGAATACTACTTAGCCATAGAATAGTTATGCCTTGATGTATGCCAACAAACATAGTATTTATAAGCTTAATAGTATTCAACTAAAATGATGAAGGGCTACAAACGATTTCACAAATCTTTTACCGTAATCAAACTTGATATAGTTAAAAGATGCTCTATATTTATACTTGTAACAATTAAACTAGCCAGGTAAGCACAAGATTGGTGGGAGGGTTCCGAGCTATTCACCGGGAATATCCATCGGACCTTAATTAAGTAACCACCGCTCTTTAAGACTATAGTGCGAAAGATTGGGCATCACCCCTAATCTTAAGTTGGGCATCACCCCATGAGCTATATCTCATAATTACTTTCCTTAACACTAGTTAAAAGCTCGTTCTAAATACATCTCTTTTAACTGCTTTATGTTTATTTATCTTTCACACTAACACTATGTTATTGTCGGTCTCATCACTCTATGGTCAATAAACTCTTATTGCCATGTCTCACAAAGTTTAAAAAATAAGTTTTTATAATAAAAACTATTCTCTAATGAGATAGAGATATAAACTTTGTAGAATATAGCACCCAATTGTATTGACATCTACAATTGGGGCACAACCAACATATCAACATATGTAAAAGCAATATGGAATGGTAGTGGACAAGTAAGGGAATAAAATGTAACTACACTAATTACATTTTGGCAAGCAATTTGCAACTCCTTACATTGCTAGCTCCCTTGCAAATCCTGTATTATTACATTCACATATGCATAGGACGTGCAAGCCCCATTTATAATGGAAAAACCATCTCGTAGGATGGGTAATAATATTGCATTGAATGTAAAATAAAAGCCATAAATGAAATAACTAAACTAAATAACCATACCCCCCACACCCGAACAAGGGCCTATACCCGTAGGCGTAGCCCATGATCGGTGAGCAAGTGCCAAAACCCGTAGGCGTAGCCTATGCTCTGGGAGGGAAGAGGTCAAAAATAATATTACATTTCTAACTATATTACATCAATATAATAAATGCAAGAGAATCGTTGTCCACTACCATCCATAAACATAACATCCACGCAAGATGATATAAAACATATAACTTAATCAACATTAAGAAATATGCATCTATCTAGTTATGCAACAAATTGGAAAACTAGATAACATAGGGATTATCCTAACTCAAATAGGACTATCATGCTTCTAACATACAACTAAACTAGTTGTAAATAAGTGTTTTGCAATTTATACAAGTGTTTTTACTCCTAAAAACATATGAACCAAAAATCACATTTTCGAATCAACTAGTATAATTAATTACAAAACAACTTGAATAAATTAACTAGTTTCATTAAAACATCTTTTAATTAAACTAGTAATTAGAAGCAAGAACAAAGTCCTCTATGAGTTAAATATGCATGTTTAGATTTAATTAGATAGAACCATGGCTCTGATACCATGAAGTAAGTTCATGTTAAATACATGCAAAATACGCAATGGAAGACTGTATGTATAATAATACTAAGCATGTAGAGAGCATAAAAAAAACAAACTAGGATTATCCTAATTAAATCTAACATAATCCCTATATTAAAGAGAGCATTCAAGAGTTAGAAAGTCATACTTTCGAAGTGTGATTCGATGGAAGATCGAACAACCCTTAGCTCTTGCTCCTTATAGTAGAAAATCTCCTCGTAGTGGATCTCCAAGTCTTCAAGTGGGCTTGATAAAATCGAAGTCTTCTTGAGACACAAGGTAAGATATCCACCTGGGGGTACTATAAAATCCTACTACTTTCTCTTACTCAAGATTGCTAGAATTTAGTAAGAGGAGAGCTCTCTTTTATTCTCTTATGGAAAAAAACCACTTAACCAATTTTTCATTAGCCTTTCCATAAGAAAGAGAGCTCATATTTATAGAGTGAAATGTATTTATGACATGAATGACTCATCCTATGAGTCATGCAATGAATCATCAAATATCAATGATTAATCTAGTGAGTCATGCAATGAATCATCTTATGAATCATTATATTTTAAAACCATATGCTAATAAACCATGTGCTCAAACCATACCACTAAATGACTCATCTCATGACTCATTATACATGGTATGTGTATTTCATAAATGAGAATACCAAATCAATATTGTATTTCATAAATACGATATTTTGTAATTTTCTAATCATTGATTAATAAGTCATCATATAACCAAAAAATCAATGAGTTGACCGAAAGTCAACTGTTGACCAAAAAATCAACTAGTTGACTAAAAGTTAACTTTACAGGAAAAATACTAGAATTCATTTCCTAAGCACATAGCATTCCGATTTTATCGATATACATAACCGTTTATGTGTATCCGGTAAAATCATATATGCGTATCAATCATACGCATCACTCTATAAATTGTATTTCATAGGATTCAAGTACGTACTTGGTGTGACTCTAGGGCCCAATTTAAGAACTCGGCAGTGGATCATATGCACAAGTACAACAGAGGTGCTAGCTACACATGAAGACTACCCGGGTATAAGTTGTGATAAATGTCTGCAAGATGCTTACATAATTTTATCAGGACCACTCAGTGATAATGCTGTACAGTCCGGTCTCTTCGTCAAACAATGTCAAACTATTAAGCCTAGGGTATGAAAAACTATCAAACCCTAGTTGCTCAATTAGTGTTTGTAGATATTAAACTCATAACCTATAAGATCAAACTGACAATTAGTTTAACTTATTTACCTCGGCTAAGGATTTCTAGGTTATAGTTATATCATACAATCTTATGACATTAACCCCCTATACTAGGAGAGACGAATCCCATATTAGCATCTCAATATCTACTTATGCCTCGGGATGTACCCAACAAGAACCGTTATGCACAACTCGAAAAGAACTGTGGTTAGGTAAAAGTCTAAGTAAACCTATACTGACATGTAAGATATTGTACTCATGCCTCAGGTCAAGAGACTACTTTGTACTATATCACTTGAGAACTACTATTTGACAGTTAGTGTAATTACCAACTAGATGTTGTCAGTGAGTCGTTCAGTCAACTCATTCACTAATGAGTCACCTGTATACTATATCTTGATGTCTCACATCAATGATCTAAGAGATGGATCATCGTCCTTCCAAAGAAGAAATAAAGTATACACTAGTCTTACCAAAGTGATGATGTCCCATTTCAACACTTCATCGACTAGGAATATTTTAGAATATACGTTAGCGACAAATCAGATCTCTTCATTATGATCATATCCGAAATGTCTGATAGTCTAGTATCATTCTAAGGACTTTATCTGTATTTAAAAAATACCAGATAAATCTGACCAAAATAGCATACTATTATTTAGAATAATGATGTTATATTCATATAGGTCCTGTTACAATATACAATTATTACCTGCAGGGCACCTATATCTAACAGCGGTGCCATTAGGACTTTGTGACGTGAGCGAATTGTCACGGCGGGTACTCGCTCATCCACCCATGCATCGTATATCAGAATCGGATGAACAAGGTTACCCTATAGGTACCATATTCAAGAGTCATTTCTTTCAAGGTGGGGAGCCTATCTATTCCAAGGCTTTGTTAGCAGGATATCTCATGTTATGACTTCATCAAGTCGTCATCGTTTCTGGAAACTTTGACTTGCTACTAATGGAAGTGGTGTTTCTAGCCGTATGTTTAGCGCACGGCCATTCTTATGCCCTTCTTCCTACCATGATTGCTGGTATTCACTATGGATTGCGGAGTTTATGTTACCAGTTTTGTCGAGGCAATGAGAATCCAAAGGTAGGGCTGCCTTACACTTATTTCATGGCATAGGTTGTTCTGCACTGTCCAACCCTTATGGGCATGCCTTCCGCTCGTACAGAGGGTGAAATAATTCCTTTCATTCAAAGGTTGGAGAATTCAGATTGGGAGCACCATTACCTAGCCTTGGTAAGGTGCATTCTCCGTGACCATAAGAGATGGGAATTCAATCAATGTTTTCCTCATTTCCCCAGAACCAGCTATGGACAGGCCATCGCAGATGCTTCAAATGGTCGGGGTTATTCTTCTCTATCACTTGGCTGCTTCATGTGGCTTATGACCATTCGCCCCGGGTATCATATTTATCGTTTCGGCCCAGTGTGCGTGTTGGAGCCTTACTTGCCTTGTCACTTCGCTCACCAATTCGGCTACACTCAGTTATACGTTGGTAATACTAATACTCAACTGATATCTGAGATTTGTAGCTTGATTATTGGGGCCAGAGCTTGGTATTGGACTATTGTCGGAATCTCGGAGGTACGAGTGCTTGTTTCTTGCTTCCGCAACAGAATTCGTAGCTTTGGACCACACTTGCTTATTGCAAGTGGCATTGTATGGTGAACGCAGCGATCCCCAACTTCAATGTGAATTCTTCGGGACTACGATACATCCGGCGTCGATATAGATCTAGAAATGCTTCTAGACGAAGCCGTATACCAGGACTCAAAGAGTTCTTATATGCTGAAGAGAGTGTCGAGGTAGAGGAAACCAATCCTCCTAGCCCTCATGAAACTCGGGAGGAGATAGACGCGGCTCTGAATGAGAATATGCCTCATAGATTACCTCATGTTGATGAGTATGGGAGCCACATGCATGCTACTTCCGATATAGGAGATGCTCTTAGAGATGGAGCAAATCTTGATGGATCTGAGGATTTCGCCCCCATGGACGAACCTTGTGAGCCTCCTCCACATGAATTTACTGTTAAAGGCTCTCATCAACAATCCCAGGTTCTTGAAGAACCACATCCCGACAAAGGGACCACTGGTATGTCAACTTTAACTTGTTTTAATTTCGACTTGTTTTCCTCTGATACTTCTTATTCAGAACAAACTGCAGAAGTTAAGGCCCCGAGACAAGTAGGGGAGAAGTCTAAAGAACTCGGGCGGATGCGCAAGTCTAAACGTGTCGCCAAAAGACCAAGGCGTAATATTTCTCCGCCCATGACCCCTTTGATAGAGTCACTCAGGGTTGAAACGGATTCGGATCTTGAGGATGAGATTCCTTTAGCTCGACTCCGTACTGGATTGCGTTCGGCACCGAGTACTAACGTCGAAGACGCTCCTATTGATCCTAGTAAGATATACATATAGCCGTTTACCCTCCTGGATTTTTAAGCTATTAACAACTTTGTTTGCTGCGTTTAGTTATTCCCATAGACTCCGCTACCTTCACTGATGTGGGTACTAAGGCAGGATTAGCTCCTGGTCACCCTACTGAAAGTAGAATGCCTCCAAGTTCAACTACAGAATCGGGCACATCTGATAATCCTACTGTTGATCCTGAGGAAGCCGAGGGAAATGAATTTGCACCAACCACCATGGCTGAAGTTGAAGCCACTGTGAACACAGGTGTTGTGTCTACCAGCTCAATTGTGAGAACTGAGACATGTGTCTTACCAAGTATTGCAGTCACTGCTACTCCTACCACTACTGTAATAGTTACTGCAACTATTGACACTCCCATCATGTGCAATGTACTGCTAGTTTTCATAGCAACGAAAGTTTCTTCTACCGCTCCCCATGAAACGATGTCCTCTAGTAGCACACACACACTTCTCCTACCCTTTTAATGAGAAATTTCACCATATCGAAAATATCAGAGAACTTTCTCAGCATTCTGAGAGAATCTTCTGCTCAGGTCTTAGATCATGGAGGGGACTTTGCGGGAGTTAAAGAAGTGCTGATATCTTTCTTGGACTTGATGAAGAATTTGACCTCCAACCTTGTAGTATTACTGTATTGGTTGCACCTGACTAAGGTTGAAGATCTTTTCAATCAATGGTAAAATTGTCGATCTCGATCTTTTTACCCTTTAGCTGAAGAACGAGCTATAAAAACTATACGACAAAAGGATGACTCCTTATTTGAACTTGACCATCAATTGCTTGAGACCAAGCAATGAATTAAGGAGTTTAAAGAGATTGAATAGAATTTGTCCCGTAAGGGTAGAAAGGTTGCAAACGCTAAACTTCAAAAGCAACATCAAGTCGACCATCTTCAAGCTCAACTCAAGGCTTTTCAGACCAAACTGGCGGAGGCTGAAGCAGAGTTAGCAGGCATGATGGATATGAAGCAGACATTGGCTTCAAAATAGGTGCAGCATCAACCCTTGCTTCAAGCGAAACTTGATCAAATGGAGCAGCTAGAAAAAGCTATCAATGACATGAGCGCCTATTCCGATGAGGAGCTACATAGACATGCCTTGGCTGACGTTAAGGCAGAAAATCAAGAATCCATAGCTAAGCTTGCTGAAGAGATTCGTCAGATTGTTGGATCCATTTAGCTCCATTTTTTTTATATATAAGTAGAACTTCGGCTGTTTTTGTCCACTAGCTCTACTTTGCACCTCATCACATGGTCTAATGCCAAAGTTCATGAACTTCGTTGCTTTGTATTTGACATAACGAGGTTCTTGCCTTGTTCAATTAAGCCTCAGTGTTTGAGCCCAATTAGCAGAATGACCTTCGCCGAATACGAGGTTCGAATCTAATTTCAATTGAGTCTCAATACTTGAGTAAAATTAAAGGAACGACATTCGTCAAAGACGAGGTTCAGATCCAATTTCAATCAAGTCTTAACACTTGTGTCTAATTAGAGGAACGACCTTCATCAAAGATGAGGTTCGGATCCAATTTTAGAGGAACGACCTTTTTCGATGACGAGGTTCAGATCCAATTTTAGAGGAATGGCCTTTGTCGACGACGAGGTTCGGATCCAATTTCAATCAAGTCTCAACACTTGAGTATAATTAGAGGAACGACCTTCATTGAAGACGAGGTTCAGATCCAATTTTGATTAAGTCTCAACACTTGAGTTCAATTAGAGAAACGCCCTTCGTCAAAGATGAGGTTCGGATTCCAAATTCAAACAAGTCTCAACACTTGAGTTCAATTAGAGGAACGACCTTCGTCAAAGACGAGGTTCGTATCCGAATTCAATCAAGTCTCAACACTTGAGTTCAATTAGAAACAGCGCGCTTGCGCGTGAGATAATCCCGAAGGTCACCAGCTGGACAACCCCCAGTCGACTCCGTCATCTTGGCTTTACCCAAGTGAGACCCTCTGAATGATAGAGGTTGACAAACTTGGGTAGACTAATGAACTCCATCATTCATGTGACAACATTCGTTGGTAGAACGAGCTCGACGCTTGTGCCTTCTCAGTTGGCTCTTATCCTGAGGTTCGTTTTCTTTTCGAACGTCGGTATGAACCTCTTGTTGAAACTATTGAACCTCTTTTTGAGGATGAGGCTCGTTGTTTGGGGCTACTCGGGTACGAGGATAAGGTCCGTCTTTCGAACTTTCCTCATTCACATGACGCTCATCAGACTTGTTGACTTTAGGTTGATCAACCCTCGGTCGATAATCAAAACCGTCTAGCGAGACTAAACCTCGAGCCCTACGGAGAGCTTGATTCTGACGCTAACGTTGTTGAGTGCATCTTGACAGTGAACCAGTAGGAACCTTTGTCTCAGCCAAAGCTAGACGAGGTTTGTTTTTAAAAGCTATAATTTGGCTAGTAGAAGCCGAAGTTCGGCTAGGTTGCTTGACAATCCATTTCTTAGCCTGACGGCTAGTTTCTGGAGCTTCCTCTTTGAGGGGCTTGGACTTTTCCTTGAGACTGACTCAAGTTGATCATTAGAATCCACTTGGACTGAGGTCTCATACGAGAATCGACGACACTTACGCGCCTTCGTGGGAATAGACTTACCAGAGGAGAGATACTCCTCGTATTTAGACTGGTCAAATTCAATGACCAAAGTCTCGACGTTCGTTCCCACAGTAATCTTGTCTGATTGCTCCACCATTATCTCGTCGGAAAGCATAGCCACTCTCACTGTGGTTGCCATCGTCTGTAGGGTCGAAAAATTTAAGGATTGATTGATTCTTTTGTTTTAAGAAAATTGGGTTCGATCACTTGGTACGAAACACTTACAATCACTCACAATCTCTCGATTATAGAGGAAGAGAAGATTAATTCAGCTTCTCTTTTATTTAAGTTAGGCTCTTGGTGGCTAAAGGATGCTTTTCCCGATGCTTGAGTCGAGCTTGCTTCCCGTTAACGATCAGATCAAGGTTTCTGGAGCTTCTGACGTTCGTTGGTCGGCTGGAATCGAGGTTCGAACTCCGGATCCATGTGCAGAAACTTTGATCTCTTATGTTTCTTGAAGTCCAAGTATAAAATCTCCAATCAATCAACTATCCCCGCTTCTCTATAGCCATTGATGGCTATTTATAGGGTTTTAAGCACATAACTGACGTGCTATAATCATGGGTAGAGGAGCGCAATCACCTCCTCCAAATCAGCGCATGTCGTAACGTGCTCCTAAAGATTAGCCCACGTGGCTGACTAAGTCGTCGGAGCCATTATAGATAAATCCCACACGAATGACGAGCCTTGTCTTTAATTGAAACGGGGTTCGTCAAGTAAGACGAGTCTCGATATACAACGAGGTTTGTCTTACCAAGCAAACTTTGTAGTAGACTAGTTTCTTCTGATGAATTTTGTCGAACCTCGTTTTCACTAATGAACTTCATCTTCGATAGCTGAGTCCAACTATGTAGCAAGTCTTGTAAGTTTCCTTTTGACGAACCTCATCTTCACTAATGAGCTTTACGTCTGGTAATGAGCTTCGAACCTCGTGTCCAATGACGAACTTTGAACTCCATATCCACTAGTAAACTTCGAACCTCGTATCCAATAACGAGCTCCGAACTCCATATCCACTAGCGAACCTCGAACCTCGTATCCAATGACGAGCTCTGAACCCTGTATCCACTAGCGAACCTCGAACCTCATATCCAATGACAAGCTCTGAGTCTCGTAGCTCTGTTTCATTCATTAATGAACTTTGTCTTTTGATGTTGAGCTTTACTGCATGGCGACTCTCGTTCTCGAGGTTAATCTTCACTAAACAACGAACCTCATCTTTGATTAAGAAGGGGTTCGTTTCCCTGACCCTCCTTTTCACATTTTGAATTTTAGCATTTTTGAATGTCTACATCACTATGAAACAATCTAAGGAGAAGAAGGTTGGTGCCAATGTAGTGTCAATCAGCTTCAGATCTGTTCCCCTGAATTTGTTTTAGCCCGAACCCATAATGAACGTAATAGTGAAGACCGTCAATGACAATCCTCACAAACAACGCTATAAAGGGCTTGTGCCACACACAACCCCAAATGGTGAGATTCTCTGGGTCCATCCCAATTTGATTAAAGATGAATAGTGGGCCGGATCACCATCCAAAAAGAAATCAAAAAGCAAAGGAAAGTCCTGTTGTGGAGCCTCAGCCATTCTAGAAGGAAACGACGAAAGAATCCCTGCTTTCCCCACTCTCCGAAGATGAGCAAGAAGTCTTCGCTACCCAGAGTGGGAACGAATATCATTTCAATTACCCGACCGCCTCCGAGCAGTTAGCTAAGCAGGGGGTAACCAAACCATTCCCTCCAAGACATTAGCGAAAATGGGAGTGGTCACAACTCCCCCAGCACCTGTTGAAAAGATTCAGCAAAAGCTAAAGGAGAAGGAGCCCTTGCACCAAGAGGTTCGGAACTCGAAATAGTCTCGATTCAATCAACTGATTGGAAGAGACAAACCGGGGATCTTAAACACTCCGCTTCGCTTTGATATTATGGCGTAGTTAGCTAATATACCGGCTAGATTAACCTTATATGAGTTGCTGCGTCTTTCAAAAGACACAAGAGAAGCACTATAAGAAGCCTTGACCAATTATTACGTTTTCCTGACTCAGATCAAGCCATCTCCTGAGGAACCAGAACCGTCAGTCCAACATTGCAATCTCACGGCACACCATTTTTCCTGCATTTCTTTCACCAATGAGGATATGCAGACAAAGAATTTAAAGCATGACCGGCTCTTGTATTTCACCGGGCACATTGGCTCCAGCGTTGTCAACCGGATCTAAGTCGATCCGGGTTCCGCTGTCAGCATCATACCACTCTGATTGATGTACAATCTTGGAATACCGGCTAGTAAGCTGGCCTCCATGGACACTACAATCTACGGATTCAATACCAGTGGGTCCAGACCACTAGTTAAAATCCGAGTGAAGTGCCAGATTGGAGACATGAATTCAGAAGTCACATGTTATGTGATCGACGCAGAGACTTCCTATAACTTACTATTGGGTTGACCATAGATCCACGGTAACATTATAGTCTCTTCCACCCTCCATCAGTTTCTTAACTATGTAAACACTAATAATGAGGTCAAGACGGTTAGAAAATTATTTTACTAACTCTCTTCTCTACGGGGCTGAATCCGATACTGAACCATCGGCCTAAGGTATGGACAGCGGAGAAGAAGCTGATACCTAAGCTGTGTTTGATTACGATGGTGGTTTTGTACTTAATGATATTATACCTATTGTAATCGATCTTGACGATGGAGAGTCATCGGATAGTAGTTGTAATTGGCAACTTGGCAAAGGAGTAGCAATAAATGATGATTTAGAGTATTCGTTGTGTCTTGATAACATTATGAAGGGGTTATACGATGACCCTAACTTGTATATGCTACTTTAATCATATTGCATGATGAATAAGCATGTTTCGGATTCGTTCGAAATGACACTTGTCATCCCCGCAAAGGCAGGGGGTGAAAAAGAAGTCGTTTACGGTAATGGGAAGGAGTTTTCAGTACCAGATCACTTCTTGAGAGAAGAGGGTGATGATGATAAACTTGCTCCTTATTTATTCAGATATGACACAAAAATGCGTAACCTCATGGAGAGATATGAATATGACTTCACACTCGGTGAGGGTCTTTGTTTTAGTCGAGGTCCACGGGTTCCACCTCGTATGGCCCATGTACCAAAAGGAAAATCGAATAAATATTATAGCTACAAAAGAGGTTTAGGTTATATCTTCTCGTCCGATGATGAGTGCTGCTGGCAGGTCATTGATCAGATAGCTAATAAGGGTAAAGACGGATATTCTTCTGATTCTTCAGTCTAGGACTCCAACACTAGTCTTGGGGAAATGTTCAAAGGACTAATGTCGAACATGACTACGATCGACCCTATCACAATAGAGGAAGATGATCAAAGGCCAACTTGGAAAGACCCTTGGGTTCATTACCTGAATATGCAGTGCGATGATAGGTTTGAACAAAGAAAAACCCCTACCAAGGACCAGGTAATCCAGGTGAATATGGGTGACGAGGATAATCTGAAACCGATATTTATTGGCGATAGTCTCCCGCCAAATAAGAAAGAAGAGCTAATTGCCCTCATTAGGGAGTACATCGATGTTTTTGCTTGGAACTATGAGGACATGCCAGGACTTGATCCAAATGTGGTAATGCATCGCCTCAATATTAAGTCGGATGTTAAACCTATCAAATAACAGCAAAGATGGTTTCGTTCACAAATTATGGAGGCAATCGAGTCTGAAGTTAAGAAGCTTATTGACTCAGGTTTCATTAAGGAAGAACAATATCCTGAATGGCTTGCCAACATTATCCCGGTCCTTAAAAAGAACGGGAAAATCAGAATCTGTATCAACTTTAGAGATCTTAACACCGCCGCCTGAAAGACGATTTTCCTCTTCCTATCACAGATGTTATCATCGACAATATGTGAGGATTCGAGAGAATGTCCTTTTTGGATGGATTTTCTAGTTATAATCAAATAAAGATGCACTCGGATGATGAAAAACATACCGTGTTCAGAACACCCCTTGGTATTTTTTGCTATACGGTTATGCCCTTCGGCTTAAAGAAAGCAGGTGCCACATATCAGAGAGTCATGTCAAAAATTTTCTAGGAGCACCTCTGGAAGATTGCCGAATGCTACATGGATGATCTAGTTGTGAAAAGCCGTGACAAGAATTATCACATCAAAGACTTAAAGATGATGTTCGACCTAATGTGGACTCGTCAATTGAAGATAAATCCTACCAAATCTTTCCTTGGAATAACTAGTGGCAAATTCATTGGATTCGTCGTCACTACCAAGGGTATTCACATCGACCCTGATAAAGTGAAGGCAAAGGAAATTAATAAGTTGCAACCACCGAGAAATCTTAAGGAACTCAGAGGATTATAAGGACGGTTGGCTTATATCTGTCGGTTCATCTCAAACCTTTCGGGGAAATATCAACCATTCTCTAGGCTCACAAAGAAGGGTGTATCATTCGTATGGGATGATGTTTGTCAAAAAGCGTTCGAGAATATTAAAGAATATCTCTCGAAACCCCCTATGCTCGTTGCACCAAAATTGGGCAAACCGTTCTTGATTTATGTCAAGGCGACGAGCCACTCATTAAGTGCATTACTTACACAAGACGATGTTAACGGTCACGAATAGGCTATATATTACTTGAGTCGAACCCTTATGGGTGTCGAATCCTGGTATCCAATGATTAAGAGGGAGTGTCTCACCTTAGTGTTTGTAATTCAAAAGATGCAGTATTACTTGGTTGGACAAACTATTTATGTTATTTCTAACATTAACCCAGTCCGAGTATTCATGACGTAACCAGTTTTCATGAATTGGCGGTTAGCAAAAGAGACCATGCTTCTGTCCCAGTACGATCTGCACTTTAAACAACGGAAGTCAGTCAAAAGACAGGCTATTTGTGATCTTCTGGCAGCTAACCCAACTACGGATACCACCAAAGTATACGACAATCTGCTAGATGAAACCCACGAAACTGACATAACTTTTCATCAACAGGTGTGGTGTTTGTACTTCGATGGTGCTTCTCGAGCAACTAATGTGGCAAGTACTCCTGGATGTTCTAAGATCTCCTCCGGAGTCGGAGTTGTCTTAGTTTCCCCAGGAAAATATGTGATGTCTCAAGCTTACTCACTGACTGAACCATGCTCAAATAACATAGCCGAGTATAACGCACTACTTATTAGACTCAACTTCGCTAAAGAGCTGGGAGTCGAATACCTTAAAGCTTTCAACGATTCTCAACTAGTAATTAAACAAGTTCAGGGAGAATATGAGGTCAGAAATCAAGATTTGATACCATACCAAAAGGTGGCCATTGAGATGGTAGAATCGTTTGAAGGATTCTTCATCAAGTACATCCCATGCTTACAGAACGCATACGCAGATGCGCTAGCAGCATTGGCAGTGTCTCTGGCGTAACCTCCTAAAACGGAGCAGTTTGTTATGGTAAGAACTCACCAGCTCTTCGTGCCAATCTACAATATAGACAACGTTGAGGAGGATCCCAAGGAAGTGCATTCAACCCAAGTTGAGTTTGAGTCCCGAGATTAGTGTTACCCTATCATCGATTATGTATTGTATGGAAATTTACTAGAAGACGTGAAGGAAAGGGACTCAATCCGATGGAGAGCATCGAGATTCTACTATAACACAAAGAGTTGAACGCTATATCGTTGAAGGTATAATGGTTTACTATTATATTACCTATCCACTAAAGAGGCGGAAGAAGTCCTTAGGGAGACGCACGAAGGATTTTGTGGTCAACCCGGCCCTAAACTTTATAACCGTATCAAAAGGATGGGATATTTCTGGCCCACCATGATTAAATATACAGTCACATATGCCCAAAAGTGTCACGCGTGTCAAGTTCACGTGAATTATATGCACCAACCCCCGGAACATCTACACCCTTCGGCTATATCATGGCCTTTTGAAACTTAGGAAATGAACGTCGTGGGTCCTATTTTTCCCTCGTCAGTCAAAGATGACCGATTCATTCTAGCAATTACTGAGTACTTCTCTAAATGGGCTGAAGCGATTCCGCTCAGAGAAGTTAAGACGAGCAACGTCGTGGCCTTCATCAAGCACCATATTATCTATCGGTATGGTATCCCAAGGCGAATCATACATGACAACGGTCCTTAGTTTGTTAGCAATGCCTTCATCAAATTTTGCGAGAAGTTTAAAATTTAAGACGTCTCGTTGACAGCTTACAAATCCACAACGAACGGATTGGCTGAAGCCTTTAACAAGACTATCATAAAACTTTTATCGAAACTCGTGAAGACTAATAAGGGAGATTGGGATGATAAACTCGATGAAGCCCTATGGGCCTATCGCTCCATGGTTTGCACGCCTACTGGAGAAACCTATATTCCTTAGTGTACGGGTGTGAAGCAGTTCTTCCATTAGAAATCCAAATTCCATCTCTTTGGGTCGCTCTTGCAATAGAGATGATGACCGAAGAACAACATCAGAAACGTCTTGAAGAGCTCGAGGTGCTCGACGAAAAGCACTTGGAAGCCTAACAACACATTGAATTCTACCAATCCAGAATTTCTCGAGCTTTTGAAAAAAATATTCAACAATGGAGTTTTAGAGAAGGAGACTTGGTCTTAGTTGTCTGACGACTAATTATGGGAAGATCATTTATGGTAGAGATAGTCTATTCAAATGGCGTATATCGCCTTATTACCAAGGAAGGCACCCGGCTTATGATGCCGGTAAATGGAAAATTCTTGAAAAAATATTACCCTTAGTATATTCAAGATAACCCATGTATCGGGAAGTTCCCAGAAGAATACTATGTGTGGTATTCTTAGGGATAACCTGATTATTACAAAAAAGTGATAAATAAAAAATCCACACTTGGACTCTAAATGTCTTCAAAGTTGGAACGTATCTTATTGTTGATATCGAATTTACCGACCCTCATGAATACATTTGCTAAGACGAGATTCGACCACTTTGATGAGTCAATCTTTCCTCACAACACCCCCATTGGTGTTTGACAATTCATAATCTTCCACCACAAAATCCTCCACCGATCAAATCAATTAACAGTAGGTCTACCAAAATTCCTACCCGCCAACTTTTGGCAATTTTCAAACTCAGCATGTTAAGTCCTGATTACTTAACATCAAAATCCTCCATCGAGCGGCTAGTACAAGTCGGCATTTTCACTGTTATATGTATTCCACTCCCTTTGTTTTCTTAGTCAAACCTATAAAGTTAGGGCCAAAGCCAAAATTCCCTCTCGATTCCTTCCATAAACGAGAGGTCCACTTTTAATTTGAGCAGTCAAACCTATAAAAGTTAGGATTGCCTCCAACCCCACTTGGTCAAACCTGCAGATAGTTAGGACCAAGCTTGGTTTATCCCTTTCGATAAATGAAAGGCTTCCATCTTTCCTTTTCAGCTAAACCTACAAAAATTAGGGCCGAAATCAGAATTTTACCTCAATAAATGAGGAATTCTGTTCTGGGATTAAGCAACCATCCTATAAAAGTTAGGGTTGCTTGAATCTTTCTGATTCTCGGAGTGGAGATCCCACTCCTAGTTTTATTTTTCCAGATTCTGGGGGTGGAGATCCTACCTCTAGTCTTCTTTGCAACTGGAGATAGAATATAAAATTCTTCCTCTTCAGTTTTAGGAGATAGAATATAAAATTCTTTCTCTTTCATTTTGGGTTCGTCTTTACCCTAAACAAGACCTGGGGAGGATATAAAAATCTTCCTCTCCAGCATCGGTTCGTCTTTACCTTAAGAAAAGATACAATTCTTAACCTCAAATCCATGCACTTCATGCACGGGGAATTTTATCTTGAAGCCTAAGTATGGATAAGTCAGTGCCTAACACGCGTTGTCGGGTAGTCTGTTCTCGTGATAAAGACAAAGTCTATGTATTCAAAATCATAGCACCAAGTCTAAGTGAATTAACTCTCTTAGCACAACATCACATGTGAAACGAGTTTTAATAATTCACATGCTAGCCCGATTCAAACGGTAATCGGTAAAGGCATGTCAAATCCGTTGATGGCTGAGGATTTGCCAAAAATCCTGAGTCTACGTCTAACAAACATAGTCGGTTTAGTCTTTCACCGAATGAAGAAGACACCAGAATACAAGTCTGGAGAATTTTATTCTGAAGCCTAAGTAGGGATAAGTCAGCGCCTAACACGCGTTGCCGAGTAGTCTATTCCCGTGACAAAGACAAAGTCGATGTATTAAAAAACATAGCACCAAGTCTAAGTGAATTAACTCTCTTAACACAACATCACATATGAAACAGGTTTTAATAATTCACATGTTATCCCGATTCAAACGATAATCGGTAAAGGCACATCTGTTGAGGGCTGAGGGTTTGCCAAAAATCCTATAAGTATTTATTTGTCCCAAGTTCAGATAAAAAAATCATGACAAAAGAATAAACACGCTAGATGAAATACTTAGCTTTCTTTAATCACTAAAGTTAAAATATACAATAGTGGAGTCTTTTAGTCTAAACGCAATCGGCGACTGAGAATATGAAGTTCTAATTTGGAAAGTTCATCTGCATAACCTTGCTCAAGCTCGACCTGCAGATCAGCCTGGACAGAATCTTCAGAAGTGTTCATTCTCTTTGCATCTTCACCTTTTAACCCGACCAGTGTCTCCTGTGAAGGCCCTAACTTTTCAAGCGTCTGTCTACGAAAATTCTCTATGTCTGCTAGCTCACCGGCGATGATGACGCCAGACTCCTCGGTGTACCTCAAGGCTTTCTTGAGTTTGGCTATCTCCTCACGGTTGGAATCTAATGAACTAAGTAACTCAGCCCTATCTTTGTCCTTCCTCGCGAGATTGGCCATCATCTGCATAACGGAACCCTCTTGAGACTGAAGCTCACTCCTAATGGATGCTCTGATGTCGTGCCATTGCCTCAGCCTGGATTCCAGTTGGGAAGATACGAAAGAAGAAGCACCTCTGGCCTTCAACTCCTCCAACTCATGGAATTCTCGCTCCAAAATGACAAAGTCGGTAGTGAGAGAATCAGCTAGCTCAGGATATCCTTCCTCTCTAATCATCATCATGTGTCGGGCAAGAGAACGCCTGAACTGATCAAAACAGTACCCCTGATGAAGGATCTTCTTGATCATTCCGTCAAAGAAGGTGACAAAATAACCAAGATCCCCACAGAATATGTCTTTGCTCAGGTCGGTGTCTGATAATAGGGCCATGACATGCTCGTATGGAGACAATGGAAGTCCTACAAGTAATTGCAGAGGGGTAAGAGACTTTAGAATATGGTGAGGAATTCAAAACGAATTATAAGCTTACCAGCACTAACAGAGGTCTCTTCAGTTTGATGACCTGTACTAGGCTCCACTAATCTAATCTCAGCAGGCTTGAGAATAGTAGTGGGCGCGACTATCGACAGTATATCGACTCCGATAGGTGATTCTGCAATGCTCGTCGGGTTTAGGAGAACAGCAGCCCGAAGATGAGAATTGAACGGCTGACCCATAGCCATGCTTCCCTTCAATGGGGAAGAGACAGAACCCTTAGGTAAACTAGGGGTGCCAGAAATCTTAGCAGTATCAATCCCAGTGGCTGGTCCTACGATTAGAACTCCTTGTCAGTGAAATAGAGATTTTGACAAATGAAGAGAATGACGGTGTAAGGGATTACATGCATACTTGCAGATAAACCACCCTTAGGTAAATTAGGGATGCCAGAAATCATAGTCGTATCAGTCCTAGTGGCTAGTCCTAATAGAGACGTCGACAAATAAAGAGAATGACAAAATCACAGATTAGATGCATACCTACAGATGAACCACCCTCAACGGATGGTCCTATAGCCTCTCTGGTAGTCTGCTCTGCCAACATCTTAACGAGCAACCTAGTGTCAGATCCCGAGAAACTCGGTGCTAAAATGTACATGTGCTAACTAAATCCCCAAAGATTCATACCATGAAAAGTCCCATCCTCGATCGGTCTTTCCAGCGCAGTATCTACATGAGAATTTAAGTGTTGGATATATAAAAAGAAGCTAAAAGTTCATAATAGAGAGGTTCAGACTCACCTGTGGTAGTGGCAGGAGGCTCTTCTATCCCGATATTCATGCCCGCATTCTTCAATTTGTCTGAAAGAGAATGAAGCACGAAAGTGATTAAAGGGGGAACGAATTCCGAATTGTCTAACTCCTTTAACTGTCACTCGAATGGTGTATTACCAATGTTAGAAATACCTGGGCATAGAATTCTCGGCTCAACGTTGTCATCTTGGCCAGCATCTCTGTTTTCCCCCAACATACATAGGCTCATCACTGATAGCATTACACATTTGCTGCATGAAGCTTGAGCTGTCCAAATGGCCAGAATCGGAGAACACAGAGTCGTACGGAAGTTCACCTCCACCATGACTTCCTAAAACACAGAACATGACTAGGTTCAGGGAATCCAGAAGAGCACTATTTTAAAGTTATATGAATAGTATAGCATTACCTTTTTCCCCACCAGCAGTTACGTTGCCACGTAACTCCGCTTCGCGCGCGCGCTGACCAATATGCGACTTATGAGTGGTATTCTTCCACTTAGGAGGACAAACCTCCATAGGACTAACAGGACGCTCGTGCACAGATTTGGTACGCATCTTGACCTGTGCGGAAGCCTCGGTGCTGGGTCGTGATCTCGCGTAATGAAAAATAAGGGGCTCGTGCTCATCAACCATCCTACTTGGAGCGACAAGAGTCATCTTGTTAGGATAAGTAAATAAAATCTTTCGTTCTTGTTTTTGAGGAGCCGATTGAGATCTAAAAAGGTAAAGCATTAAGACCAACGACAAAACGCCAAATCCATTAATTCTAAAAAGAAAGAGTCTGACAGACCTGTCTCAGATTCTTCCTCACCAACTCCAAAGTCGGTGTCCATGTCCCTCATTTCTTCTTTAGATGTCTCATCTTCATCATCAATAGGAAGGAGCTCCTCCTCAGCCTCCATCCTATCTTTTCTCGAACGGGACGGTTTGACAGGTTTCTTCCCTTGCTTCTTCGAAATCTCGGCCTTACGAGCAGCTTTGATAGTAGTCTAAACCAAGTGCTCAGCCTCCAACTCCGAGAGGCCCTTCACATCCAGAAGCTCGTTGGTAGAAAGAAGCCATTTGCAACTGAGAAAAGTAAACAATGGTTTGCGTTTGGATGAAGGAAGGGAGAAATAGACGCTGGTGCAATCTGTCATAGTCCAGAGCCATGCTCGGGCACCGTCGATAAGGCCTCCTTCAGTCCTCAAGCCTTGGTTTGGGTTCCCAATATATAGTTGGTCATAACCAAATTGATAGGCGAAACGGCATAGGAGATAGGGCTCTATGTGGCAATGACCTTTCACCCGAAGGATGAGGTATCCAATGCGAATGTTCACCAACCAACGGAAGCAACCAATATCAAGGGAAGTCCTACCAGCCCTGGTTTCTCCTCATCAATCAATACGTTGTCATAACGACCCGAGAAGTGAGGAAAATATTTGAAGAATTCCCAGCACTTACGAACTTGAAGCTCTCGTTGTGCCTCAATGAAGGTCTTCGCAAACCATTTGCTCCCCTCTAATAACTTTAGAAAAGGAACAGAGGCATCGGCAGTACTAGGCACCGACATCAAATCAGGACGATGAAGGATGAGCCACTCTATCAAGTACGTATACGAAAGCTCGACCTTTACGGAGAGAATCTCTGTCGAAGGTTCAGAACCCACATGTGTAAAACCATCGACCAAATATCTAAGCCTGCAATGAATATCGGCGACCATTGCCGGAAGCAGAGAGAGATGCTTCCCGTAAGCCAGGTAGATGGCAGGGAAGAGAACCTCAACAGGCAAAGCGTCAAAAAACTGATATGAGACGACACATTTCTTCAACCAAAGGGCGAGATAGCCCGCTAGAAGGGTCTTAGGCCGAATAGGCTTCCGTGCATGATAAGGAACGTACGAAATTTAGTCCCCGTTGAAAAAGAACCCTCAACACCAGTGGTAGTAAATGAACAAGCGTCGACCCTCTCAATTAAGCCATTAATGGCAGAAGGTGTCAAAGGGGCCAACTCACAAATGATCTCGCCCGAACTGCTCTCCAAATGCTAAAACAAATAATCAGCAAACTGCTTCAAGCTGACCTACTCTTCCTCTTCGCCAGAGGACTCACCCTGACCAGGGATGCATGATAATGACACGTAAGGTCCCAGAGCGTGTCATACATGTCGAAGGAATCTCTCTTCAGTTGTCCCAGCTGCAGGTTAGAGGGAAAGTACTCCTGATATAGGTAATCTCCCATTAGAAGACCAGAAACCTTGTGCATCTAATGGAGAGCTAACCCCAACTCTCCACTGCAAGTCAATAAAGGTGTTACTATCAGGGTAATAAGACTCCAGCAATGCTAAGAAATGACAACTGCTGACTAGGAATCCGTACATAGTGGCTCGTATAGGCGCATACAATCTGCTGCATTTCAACTCACTCTCCCAATGTCCTAAAACATAACTAGTCATACGAGTCCACTATTTTTAAGTGATGAATATGACCAACCGAAGCATCTGAATTCCTTCAGGGTTAACTTCCTCCCAAGCCTAGCCAGACGATTTCTCACAGTAGGGGCGGCTACTGACACCTCGTCCAGTGGAGCTGTATCAAGTCCCAGAATCCCCGGTCAAAGGCCACGAATATAATTATATCCGTCAGAACCTGGGGTCTTATGGTGGGAAACAAAGCCGTAGTGAACTCGGTCATGGCCATATGTAAGATTCCAAGATATCTGTCACCGTATAGCCTGCGTCTCCAAGTGAGCGAGAGAATACTAACGGGGAATAGAGGGGATGTATAAAAGGCTCCCGCCATCATCATTCAACAATTGCTCATCATCAAGAGTCAATTTAGCCGGATCCTCAGCATGGTCACCAAATAAATAATCAGGCTTCTCTAAAGCCCGGGTAGAAATGGAGTCTTCAGTAAAGGCATCATCGGTAATCAGCTGGCGTAATGAACGGCGGCCCCCCGTCTCGCATCAATCGATGAATCTCCTCGGGACAATTCTCATTAAACTGAGGGGTCGGGCCAATAGTCTGCCTATCAACACTAGCATTGAAGGTCTCCCTGTTACAACCGCTCGTAGAATAAGGCGGAAAGCAATCTGCGGGGAACTCACTTGCAACAAAACGACATAGATTTAGAAAATTATTCCTAAATTATACGAGGATTGAATTTATCTTACAAACCAGCAAGATAGAGTCACTCCTTGGATGAACGGCGAGATGATTCCGATTGTCTTACACGAGAAGAGCGGTATGCACCATCACGTGAGTGACGTGACAATGTACCTCAACCCACGCAGTGTAATACAACGTAGAATCGCCCCATATAGCTGAAGACGTGAATTGGCCAAGCAATACGCGTCTTTTGAAGCCTCGATCCCCGCGAAGGAGGACGTTGGCTCTTTCCGAATAACCCGCGAATGAGCCAAATGAGGGTATAATGGAACTCGAAGTCATCCTGAAGCCTCAATCACCGCAAAGGAGGACGTCGGCTCTTCCCGAATGACCCACGATGCAGCCAAACGAGGGTACAACGGAACTCAAAATCATAAAAGCTCACCCCCGTATGAGGAAGCTAGAGGAGCCTCCCTCTCACTATGCTGAGACGGTGAGCGACTCCTATGAAAGCGTGGTCAATGCAGACATGGTTAACCTGCAATAAAAATCAACGAGTCAGGTACAATCATGAATTCGAAAACCCGAGATAAAAAGGGAAATTATGAATTTTAACCAAAAAACTTCAAATAAAACGGGATTTTACGGTTGAAGTCTAATTAAACCTACGGGTCCCATATGTGCAAACAATGTGTTCAATTTGTATTTAAAACCCTCATGATCAACTTTGGGGTGAAATACCCAAAATACCCCTCATGTTTGAGGCTCGACTTTGACCATGAGCACATTTAAAATTTGGCCATGGGTATGTAGCTCAAACTCATGAAATTTCAGCCACAAAATTTCAGCATTTTTGAAAAAAGCCCCTCAACAAATTTTTGGCCCTTTTGCACATAAAACCCCCAACAAATTTTGGCCTTTTTACATGAAGCACCCCTCACTTTTTTTGGCCAAATTAGCATACAATCCAAGCCCCAAAATTTTAGTCCTTTTGCACAAAAGTCCCCTCAAAGTTTTGGCCCACTTATGCACAAAAGTCCCCCAAAAATTTTGGCTTTTAAATTTGCATAAAAACCCCTCAAATATCGGCCATGTTCAAAACCCACCTTCAAGATTCATCCTCTTTCACAAAACCCACTTCATGAGAGCAAAAAGCTATAATCTTTGCATACAAATTCAAGAGTTCTTGGTTACATACCCACATTACAAGAATAAAGTTTCAATCTTTCCTATAAAATCCATAGATTCTTAAATCAAAATCAAGCATACAATGAGGATTTTTGGAGAGAAGCTTACCCAAATCAAGTGCTTGAAAACCCAACTCAAAAAGCCCAAGTCTTGAATTCAAACCCTAGCTTTGAGAGGAGAGAATTTTCGGCCAATGAAGAAGGAGAAATCCAAAGTTTTGATGGGGTCAAGAGTTTTAAATGCAAGAGTTTGAATGGGTTAAGAACTCTTGAAAGAAAAAAAACATTAGGTTTGGAGGAAGAGTTTGGGTAAGAAGAAGAAAAGGGAGGAGTTTTAGGGGGGGAGGACTCTAATTTGAATTTTTGGAACAAGAGGAGTAGGTGGAAGGACAAAAATAAAAAAATAAAAAAATAAAAAAGGGGGGGTGTCTCGGCCAAGGCCGAGACACCTAGAGTGTCTCGAGCCTAGGCCGGGTTCCCCCGGGTGTTTTTATGAGGCCTTTTCGCATTGTTTTCGCCCGTTATAAGTTGTTCCGATAAAAATCAACTTCAGTCAACACCGATTGATGCGAAACCCTAAGGTGAACACCGGTCAACATGTTGCCCTAGGTTAATGCTAGTCAACGCGTTGCGATGAAAGTCAATACCGATTGACGTAAAACCCTAAGGTCAACGCGTAACCCTAGGTCAATACCAGTCAACACGTTACGATAAAAGTCAACGACGATTAACGCAAATCCCTAAGGTCAATATCGGTCAACGCGTAGCCCTAGGTCAACGTCAGTCAACGCGTTGCGATGAAATTCAACACCGATTGACGCAAAACCCTAAGGTCCATGTCGGTCAACGCGTAGCCCTAGGTCAACGCCGGTCAACACGTTGCGATGAAAGTCAAAACCAATTGACGTAAAACCCTAAGGTCAACGCTGGTCAACGTATAGCCCTAGGTCAATGCTAGTCAACGCGTTACGATGAAAGTCAACGTCGATTGATGCGAAACCCTAAGGTCAATGCCGGTCAACACGTAGCCCTAGGTCAACACCAGTCAATGCGTTGTGATGAAAGTCAACGCCGAATGACGCAAAACCCTAAGGTTAACGCCGATCAACGCGTAGCCCTAGCTCAACGCCAGGCAACGCATTGCGATGAAAGTTAACGCCGATTGACGTGAAACCCTAAGGTCAATGCCGGTTAACACGTAGCCCTAGGTCAACACCAGTCAACGTGTTGCGATGAAAGCCAACGCCGATTAACGCAAACCCTAAGGTCAACGTTGGTCAACACGTAGCACTAGGTCAATGCCAGTCAATGCGTTGCGATGAAAGTCAACGCCGATTGACACAAAACCTAAGGTCAACGCCGGTCAACGTGTAGCCCTAGGTCAACGCCATTCAACATGTTACAATGAAAGTCAATGCCGATTGACGCAAAACCCTAAGGTTAACGTTGGTCAACATGTAGCCCTAGGTCAATGCCAGTCAACGCGCTGCGATGAAAGTCAATGACGATTGACTCAAAACCCTAAGGTCAACGTCGGTCATCGTGTAACCCTAAGGTCAACGCTAGTCAACGTGTAACCCTAGGTCAATGCTAGTCAACGTGTTACGATGAACGTCAACGCCAGTCCACGTGTTGTGATGAAAGTCAACGCTGATCAATGCGAAACCATAAGGTTAATGCCGGTCAACACGTAGCCCTAGGTTAACGCCAGCCAACGTGTTGTAAGAAAAGTCAACGCCAATCAAAATTGCGACAAAGATAATTAGTTCAAAATTAACTCAATGACACGAGCTAAAACTAACTTACTAAGTTCGATTCGAAACTTCGACAACGGCCAGACGATAAATGTCGCATCGGAAGAATTTTAACTATTCATCAAAATAGACTGAAATTCGAAGAAGTCAATAATTAAAGCTAACTATAGATCCTTTCACACCGACTGAAGGTTGGACTGATCACATCCAAAGTATTTCAGGCTCTTCTATAAAAGAAACGAGACCGAAACACCTTGGAGGGGGTATCTGTAGGCATCTAAAAATAACTTTAAGTTCCTACACGTCGCTCGAGACAGAGAGAAGATGATGAACATCACTATTCAAGTCACAGAAGCTTATTTGATGTCAACAAGTGCATGAAGTGAGTTGACGAACCGTGTAAAGCAACGAAACTTCAGAATAACGAAAACACGAACTGATCGGAGCTACGCGTCGCTTACGAAACACGAAGCACCCCTCATGTCCTGTCTACTCCATGTATAATTCAACCATGGAATCTTGTAAATCTTCTCATCAGCTTTCCAACATATATTGAATTGCACAATTTCAAGTTCGGACGATGAAAATACGGCGGAAACGGACGGGACGTATGAAACAAAGCCCAGAGCCAAAGCTAAGACACCGCAAAAACCTGTTTTGTTGTTTTTTGAGCTGTTTTTTGATCATTAACCGCCTGGATTTGTTCTGACTGATCCGATATCATCCAAGAACGTGATAAAATGGTTATAACTAAAGATAAGAGTGAATCAGTTATTCTTATCCAAAAACGGAGGTCCTGAAGCTTATAAATACAGTCCTAGGGCCTTCATTTGCACAGATCTGGAATTCTTGAGCGTCAGCGAAGCCCTGCTGAATTGAAGACTAAAGGACCACGAATTTTAGAAGAGAGGAGGAGATTGGATCGAGTTCTTCAGCACAGAGAAGAAGAGTTCGTCAGATCCATAGTTCATGATTCTTTTCCTTAAGATTGCCCCATTGCGGTGATCTCGAGAAGAGTGATTATCTCACTGTTATCGAGATAATTGTTTCGGTTTCTTGATTCCTTCGTGAATCAACAAAGCTTTGGATCGATTTGATCGTTTGGTGGTCCATGGATATCAACATCCCCGTCACAGGCCAAGGTCCCACGCAAGCAACGGAGAATAAGAGTCTGTTGCGTTTGTTTAAAAGAAAGTTGTAATTTTTATTGAAAGTCTTATAAAAAGACTATTTCTTTGAGTTTATTGTAAACGCTTAAAGTTGTAATAAACTCGTCAATGAAATCAATTTTCTTCCCAAACAACGGGCGACTTGATCCCTTAGGAGAGGGAGTACGTAGACAACCACATTGGTGTAGCCGTATTTGGCGAGACGACACATTGGTGCTCATGTTGGTATCGGCTCAGTTTTGGGAACACTTCACCGAGGTAGAGAATTATAGAAAATGGCGTAGGATTTGAGAAAATCGTAAAAACACATGAGTATAGGAAATCCCTCGGGTCGGTCGACTGATGGCATAGGCCCGGTCAACCGACAGATTGCTGAATTACAAGATTTGAAATCCGTCTCTGGTCGATCGACCGAACGGGTATGGCCGGTCGACCGAAAATGTGCATGTTACAGGGCTGATTTTTCAGCGCTCTGGCTGGTCGATCGATCACATGTGTGCAGTCGACCGACAAACGGTTATGGGCCTATTTTTGTTTTTCTGGTTTGTTTTGGATTGAGTTTTGATATAAATAGAAACACACGTTTCTAGAGTTTGGAGAGATCGTTTAAACCAGAGACTTGTGAGTCTTTTGAGCACATTGAGAGGGAAATATTGTGAGGGAGTTGAGAGCCTTGGTTAGTGTTATATTTGAGTGATTTTGTGAGTTATAACCTGTAGTATTTCTCCTCCATATAGTGAAATCTCTCCATCCTCTCCCCGTGGACGTAGACAATTGTCGAACCACATAAATCTCTGTGTTTGGTTTGATTTGTGTGGTATTTTGGTGGATTGCACTCGTATTTGGTTTAGTTCTCTTCTCTCGTCGCTTACCTACTAGTTTAGTTGTCAAACACGCTTCCGCACGGCGCGCAACATGCCAAATATAATTCAGTACTAATTTTGATGATACAATTGACTGGCATTTGAAAAAAAAACTCACTGTTCTGAAAGTGAATTATTGTTAGCATACAACATACTAGATAGTAAACAGTAACAAATTGGACGAAACCAAAGATTGTAAATATCATGTTGTGGTTGACATCATATTTTTGGCATAGAACGTACTAAATAGTAAAACAATAACAAATTTACTGATATTTTGCCATAGAAACTCTGGTATCAACAAATTTAAGGACCAAATCCATCAATTTGAAAGACAAATAAAAGAACATAGAATACATACAACAATTCGTATGAAAAAATATCTAATTTTTACAAACCCATCAAGAATAACAAACTCCTTAGAGATCCAAGTCAGCAAAATTCAATCTTTAAACAAGATCAAAAAATAAATTCCCAAATAGAATTCATGCATCAACTTAATTACTTTTCCTCGTGGGGAAAATAGTTCAAAAGTGTCTATCTTGACCAATAAGCACGGAAAAAAATAAAAACCAGATCTAGTTCTACACTACAGAGAGATGCAAGATATCAAAGAGTAGAAAAGATTTGTGATGAGCGATTTAGAAATAAAAGAAGAGGCGATTCTAAGTACACGAGCGAGTGGGAGCAGAGACGATGTAGACCTAATTGTTATAATTTCCCCTTTATTTCCTAATTTCTTAAAGCGGGGTGGTAGAGATCGGAGGGAAGATTTTTCCATGAAGGAAACGATTTTTGGTGGTTGAAAAACTAAGAGGCACGATCGATTTTATTTTGGCGTGAACGCTATCCCTCCGAAGCAGATATAGGCGCCCGAATTTTCCCCTTCCCGTGCTTTACAGAAATATCTTAATTTTTCCTCTATAGAAATATCTTGATTTTTAATTAAATTAGTTAAGATTCTAGATGGGCCCGTTTCAAATAAGAAGCTATTATCATAATCATTTCAATTAGGGTCCACTTGAAAACTTAATTAAAGTGGTGTTGCTAATAAAGCTAATTGTAGTAGTGTTAGTAGTAAAGAAGATATCATGATTTAATTCCTAATTTATTTTATGTTAGGTGAATTCAGTCTCTACCATAAAAGTTTAACGGTTTTTCTATAGAGTGCCCATGGGCACTCTATAAGAGAGGAGAGAGATAGAGAGAAATAAATAGCTCATGGGCCCTCATGATTTATATTAATTTCTGTGCATAATTCATTTCTCTCTATCTCTCTCCTCTCTTATAAAGTGCCCATGGGCGCTCTATAGAAAAACCGAAAGTTTAAATACTAAATTTATTTTCTTATTCTTGATGCAAGAGAACTATGTTTCATCGGGCTCGGTATTATTGCATTTGGTATTGTGATGTTTATGATGATGTACTTTGTTTTTTTTTTCTTTTTATGATTTCATTTTATTTAGCGACATCAACGAATATAATTTTTTCCATTTACGTAACATAACATACACAAATAAATATTATGAACATAAATAAGGAAATTTAAATATCACACATACAACTATCCTATTATATATATACATATAAGTATGTCCATGTGCAATGCACGTACACTATACTAGTATCTTAAAAGAGGAATGTGGGTTTTTTGCTGGATTGGTGGAGAGCATATGTTTGATATACAAGAAGGGGAATTGAAGTCTTGAAATTGAGATGGTTATGTGCTAGAGATATAGAAATATAGAAACGAGCTAGTTTTTTGCTGGGACTAGAAGGGATCCTACAACAGCAGCTTCGATGGCGGCTGGCTTGCTAACGACTTTTAGAAGTGCTCAACGTATCGTCGTACAAGCTCCTCAGCACTAACCAACATCAGTTTCGGTCACCACCAAAGTGTTAGACCCTAGAGGGGGGGGGTGATTAGGGTCTTATGCTAATCTAATCCGATTAAATACCAATTAATATTAATTAACAAGTTATCATAGCAAGTATGAAATACAACAAGATATATGAGTTAGGATAAGCAATATGAACAATGTGATATATCCTATATGATAAAACTATATATGCAAAGATATGTAAACTAACACAAGGGTAAATAATCTAAACAAGATAGTGGATGAAATAAATGAGCAATGCACAATTGGTGATATAAGATGAATGCAAAAACAAATACGCCAAAGACAAACTCAAACAAGCAATATGATCACGGAGTTCGGACCTTCCGTCCTACGTCTCCGCTCCCCACTCCCGGGGAGAAATCCACTATCACAACCGGATTTTTTACGCTCATCCGAATAACGTTTACACCTCACAATGTCAGTTTTCAACGCTCGCCGAACAACGTTCACTCCTCACACTCGGTTTTCTAGTTCACCGAAAACTTTCACAACACACTCGGTTTTCTAGCTCACCGAAAACCTTACAATCTCACAATGTAACAATAAATGATTTGTTCTCTTATACAATGGGAGAACTCAATGAAGCACAACTTAATGTTACAATCTCTCACAACCCTAATATACTATGTATGCAAATACAATAAGCTCAAGTGGGTGTGTGTAACAATGAGTAAAATCAAATCTAAACTCAATATAAAAACTAGCTTTAAAGAAAGATAATCAAATAACTAAGCAAATGTAAAGCTAGATAGAGTTTAGAAAACTTCTCCAATAGATGACAAGATGGAGAGATGGAGATTGGAGCCCAAACAAGAAGATGATCTCCTCCACTTGTGAAAACAATCTTCAAACCAAACAAACACTAAAAACACACTTAAACCCTTGTTTAAAACTCTTTAAACTTGTTTAAAACATTTCTTAAGTGCCCTTAGAAGTATGAGGGCATGGAGTATATATAGGCTCATGAAACAAGCCCAAAAACCCAAGAAAACCAAACAAAAAGACAAAATAACAGATATATATAAATCTAGAAAATATAGCCGTTAGCTACAGTAACCAACCTCCAGAGAGTTTGGCGGTTGACCGCGGGTACTATAGCAGTGCGTATCAATTTTGTAAAATCAATTAAAAATAGTAAATCAGCTCCAAAAATTATAAAATTTTGTGGGAAGGTTCTAGACATGTATAATAATATGTTAGAGAAAGAATTTCGGAAAAATCATTTCCCAGTTGAGAGAAATAAATGTTTGAACACAGATTTACAGTTTCTAAAAAACTGCTGACATACACGATTTTGTAAAATCAATTGGGCATAGTAAATCAACTCCAAAAATAGTAAATATTTGAGGGAAGTTTCTAAATATTTAGATAAACATGTCAAAGAAAGAATTTCTTAAATACCATTTCCCATTTATGAAAACTCATCTGTTTTGTAAAACATGCACGAACATGTGCACGAACAAAAACATGATTTTGTAAATTCAATTAAACGTAACAAATCAATTTCAAACTTGATGAAACTTTGGGAAATGTTTTCAAATGTGATTTTGAACATGTTACAAAAAAGAATTTTCCAATTTACATTTTCCAATTGTGGAATCTCATTATTTTACAAAATCACATAAGTA
>BQKN01000183.1:672869-687150 GCA_022839385.1 Asparagus kiusianus
TCGTTAAGTCTATAATCCAAAACGACGATAAACCAAACCAAACGTGTGTGTGTGATATTGAGCTTGAAGTATTAACACACATAATATAAGCCCTAAACTAATTTACCCAAGCTTGATTGGTCTTCAATATGCTCTTCTTGGTAATCTCGCGGATGAAGCTTGAACTTGATCTTTAACTTGAATTGTATAAGCTTCACCGATATTCCACCAACCTCCTTTGGATATGATCGTTGAAGCGCAATTCTATCCATCCTCCAACTTGTTGTTTGCCTAGAATAAATACGAAAATACAAATACTAGACAAACAACATTAGTGGTAACTTGTTTGTTAAACATCATCAAAATAAGAAGGTCAACACAAAGAATCAAGCTTGGTTAAAGACGAATAATGATTGTGCCATCGATAAAACGAAGAAGAAGAAAAAAAGCAGGTGGAGGGATGGTGATGAGAAACTCAAGAGGCGAGGTAGTACTTGCAGCTATTTCTCCTTTGTCTCTTCGACCCAGGATGCACTGGCAAATATAGATGTTTAGCCTTACGTTGAGTTTGGTGCAGCTATTGACGCTCGCTTTGATCCCCTTGACATAGAGACAGATTCTGTTCAACTAACTGCAAGATCACAAAGCGAAAACGTTGAAGGCCCATCGGGTCATATTATTGAAGATATTTTGAAGTTTCTAGAAATGTCGAACTGTTAGAGAATAATAGCTCACGCACTAGCTGTGTTGGGGAACTTTACTCTCCTCACCTACTATAATATGCGCAATTTCAAAGTCAACCCACAATCAACAAGATAGAAAACAACAATAATCAAGAAGAAAGAACACCAAGATTTACGTGGTTCGGTCGACCAACTTCGACCTACATCCACGGACAATAATACGAGAAATTCACTATGTATCAGGGAGAACTACAAGAGGAACCACTCAACTATCGTCTCTCAATCTCTCAACCTCACATACATAATATACTCTCATATTATCTCCAAACCCCTCTTCTTACAATTTTTTGAACGGATAAAGACAGTGAAACCCTCTCCAAATTATGTAATCTTTTGTACGGACAAAGACAACGAAACCCTCGTCTCTCGCACAATATTTTTGAATCAAGCTACGCTCTCTGCTAACCCTATATTACAAGAATATTGGCTCTCTCTCTTCTCCTTGGGTTTTCCTCCAACAATAGAAGAATATATATAGAAAAAACCAAAATACTATCTCTAGCCTAACTTCCTAATTAGAATATGATTCAAACTTCTAATCATGATGAGAACAAATCTCTTAATTATGATAGATTTATAACCCTATCCAATTCTTATGAAGTTATACAAAGAATTAAAGGCACAATCCCAACAAGCTAAACAAGCTATTGAAGTAGGTAACTACCGGGGTTTGAACGGAGGAAATTCCATCTATATTTATTGATCATCGTTTAGCAAGAGGTTAAGTAGAAGGATTAGCTTTGTTAGCCCATGCATAAAGGGCTAAAAGTAATGTAATTCCATTTGGATTAGATAGTTAACATGGTGGATTAATTTTTTTGTGTTTGGCAAACAAAGAAGAGTTAAGGAGGTTAATCCCTTTAATTTTCCAATAATACCAATTTTAACCGTATTAAAAGTAGAAAAACGTTCCAATAATTATTATTTAAGATGTATTTAACTTGAAATTGCATTCATCTAAACTATTAAAAATATTGTCATTTTGTGTTATTTCAATAAATAATTGTGGAGAGAGCTAATAAAAATCAATTTAAAATAGAAAAGCAATAAGGTTGTGTTTATATAGAGAGGAGAAGAGTTTTTATTGTAAAAAATAAGGTTATGATGGGTTTTATGGGGAAGAATAAGAAGAGATTTCCTCCAGCCAAGTATTTTGCTCTCCACCTATGACTATGAGCTTCCCTCTATCAAAAATATCTTTCCAAATAGGGCCTTGCTACGGGGACCCGGAATATGGGATCAATAGGAGGGACAAGTGATGTGTCCCCCTCCTATTGGATAATGAGTTGGCCACCATTAATGATAACCAACTCATTATCCAATAGGAAGGGGACACCTCATTTGTCCCCTCTGGTCCCATATTTTGGATCATTGAGGAATTTTTCTTCCAAATATTATTCCCCTCCTCTAAAGTATCTCTCCGGTCAATCAGATTACTTTATATGCTAAGTAATTAATTTTTTTTTTCCAAAGAGACTTCTTAATGAATGAGATCGTTTCTTTTAGTATATTTCAGATTACCCCCTTCATCTTAAAAACCCCATAGACGTTTCTTTGCGAGTACATATAATTTATCTCCGAATAAACAAAGGAAAGAAATTAAAAACAACTCCCTCCTATTTAAAACCCAGCGAGAAATCTGAGGTCCCTCCTCTCAATTAAAAAAACGAGAACCCTAAACCGGCGCCCCCAGAACCCTAAACCCTAAAGCTCCCTCCTTAATTTCTTTCTTCCTCTTCTCTTCAGCCATGGGTCGCCGAGAGGACAGCAGCAGCAGCATGAAACCCCTCTCCGCTTGTACGACCACCGCGGAAGCGATGGAGGTCGAGAGGGCGGAAAGCTCGAATCTTGTCGAGGACTCGATCGAGGAGGGAACCCTAGTTGGAAGCGACAGGACCAGCGCCGACTACTACTTCGACTCTTACTCACATTTTGGTACGTGCTTGGTGTAGAGATGGGAGTCTTGATGGTGGCTCTTTGGTTGTTATTATTATTTATTTTTTGCTCTGTAGGGTTTAAACCTCGATAAACTTAGCGCTGCCGAAGTTTTTCGCTTCTGTTGTGCGAACCCAGATATTTTTGAAACTAGACGATATTAAAGAGCAAATATTGCGAAGAAACGCGAAAACTAGAGAAAGAGGGGGGAAACAGAGGAAAAGTGAAGGCTTTGGGTTGGGTTTTAATGGGTTCAGAGAGATGACCATCATGGGTATTTGCTGAAAATTAATTTGTAAACAAGATTGGCGTATGATGAGAAATCTTAAAGGTGTTAAGTTTATTAGGGGTTGAAGACGTCTTAATCTAGGCTTACCTATTTGATACAACTTCCCGTGGTGGACATATTTAAAAGGTGCTCTTGGTGTTATTTTTAAAATGCTTTACAATTTGGGAAACAATACCAGAAAAACAGTTTTTTTTGTCTTGGTCCTATGTTTGCGACTGTATTTCTGTTTGCTAACTGGAAGTAAAAGTTGAAGAATAGCTTGTGAGTTCTAAGTGTTTGTCTCTTACATGTTTTAAAGCATAAAAAATTGTTAAAGAGTTATTGGATTTGTGGGAAATGGTTTCTTGTTTTGTATTGATAAGGGCTTAAATTTAGCGGTTGTGGTTCACAATTGTTTTAGCTTTCTGTGTGTGCAGATCTCTGTTAGTGTTTTCTTGTAGGGTTGCAAAATACATAGAGTTTTGATATTTAGTGATATGGAAGCTATTAGTTTTATTTTTGGTATTTGGATTTGTTGCTTAGAGGATCATAACTATTTTTCTGTATTTTTATCGGGGAGCTCCTTAGCTGTCCCCTAGTTAGGATATTGACTTCTGATCATTGTGGACTCTCCATAGGACTCAACATTCTCCTTGCAGAGTTTATAAAGGATTTTTTTGTTGTTGGCATTCCATGTTAAATGTGTACTTGTATAAATTTGTATCAAATCTTTCTTATCTTCTTCATATTTCTTGGACCCTTTGATGCTAACTTAATCTGTTTTTTCCCTCTCATTTGATTTGCAGGCATACACGAAGTAAGTGCACTAAACTCCGATGCTATGCTGGTTATTACAGGCGTAAATAATGGATACCTTGGTGATGCAGGCCCCATCACTTGGGGCTTGTAATGATCTTCATAAGCAGAGTTCATTATGTTACTGTTGATTAGTTTTGATATATGAAAATATATTACGACTTATGACTTCTTATTCTTATCGTTGGAGTAGTTTATTTTTCGTGATTTTTTATTCAGATTAATCTGTTTCCTTTTTTGCTTTGTTTTTCAGCTAAAATGCCACTTTGAAGTTATTACCAGGAATTGATTTTCTTCATGCATATAGACATTTTAAGCTACATTCCTGTATAAAGATGAAGTATGATCTGATTTTAATTTTAAACCTCAGTATTTATTTTAAAGATAATTCAAATTGAAGTTATCTCCATTACGTAGACAAAAGGTCTCAATAGGTTATGCAGTTAGTTTTATATAGAAGATACGGATTTAGCTCTCTTATGATTGATTATCCTTATTTTCAAGTCAAGTTATGAAGCCTTTGTGGTTCTAGAAATACAACAATTGAGGTCAAATATGACCTTTTAATATTTATCAGTTATTGTTCAGCTTTCCTTCACATCCTCTCATATTATTATGCATGTTGCTTCTTGCATTTGCAGCTTTTCTGGAGTTTGTGTTAGTGGGAAAAAAAAAATCTTTATATCATTTTATTATTGACATCATCTTTTCTCCATGATATATTATCGGTATCCTAACCTTTTTTCTGTTTTCCCACATTTTCCATTTTTTTTGCTTCTGATTGTAAGCATGGAGTTATTTTTACCACATGCTATTGATCATGAGAAAAACATGCACTGTTGTGTCCTTTCTAAGATTCATTTTATTTGTTTTATTTTATTTCTACAACTCATGCGCTCCTCAGATTTATGTAAGCTTGTTTTCATTTTCTGAAGTCGAGATGGTTTTACATTTTCTTTCGATATGACAATTTGGGATACTTGCAATGATGTGGCATAAATAAAATCAGCTGACCAATATTTTATCTGGAGCTTTTCAGTTTCTATGATAGTTTACTAAAGAGGAAACCATGAACTGGAGCTGCAAATTTTTTTTTTGATAAATAAAACTATTTTGATTAAGAAATTTTAGTAGTTAAACCTTATTTTTATTGTCATGGACTCATGAAATGCAAAGCAACCATGAATTGATGTCTGAGTGTCTGGATATATTGATACTGCAGGAAATGTTGAAAGACATTGTGAGGACAAAGACATATCAGAAGGTTATTTATCAGAATTCCTTCTTCTTAAAGGACAAAGTGGTACTTGATGTTGGTGCTGGGACAGGAATTCTCTCTCTTTTCTGTGCGAAAGCAGGAGCCAAACATGTCTATGCAGTGAGTGATTTTCTCTTTTAAGTTGGTGATGGTTTCAACTCTGAAGTATTTCTGTTTTCTTTATGATTTACACTTACTATTAATAGTTTATGAGATGTTCTACGATCAGAGAACCTGCTCTGATATCATGATGGAAGATATAAACCATTAAAAATTTATTCTTTCTTTGAAGATACAAATAAATCCTTACTTATAAAATCGATCTTACAAGCAACATCCAATTGTATGGTAAAAAATTTCTAAAGTATTAGTATAATTAATTTAGACAATTCGTTACTCGTTGTTCCTTATAGCAATCACCCACACTCTATGAATGGGGAACTGCCCCTAGCAACAGATGCTACAGCATGCTTATTTCTTATTTAGTTTATCTGCTAGTTTCTTTGTTTTCATGAAGACCAACACACTTCAGAAGTATATAATAGCATATACACTATAGTTTTTGTACCTTTTTTAGTACTACAGATTACTGCTCTTGCTTAACTGGTCCCATGTGCCTCTAGGCCTTTACTCTTCTAAATCCAATTTTATTGTTTTTTCTTCAGTAGGACAAGGGGTTATCATCTATTATCATCAGCTAACTGTCAAAAGTCTTGCTGATTATTTACTGGATATTATGGCAACCATTTATTTTTTCCATTGATGGGCTGTGCACTTGCTTTTGATTTGTGGTGATAGGAATCTCTTGACTTCCCTTCTTTTACTCATTAAAATTTTTTGGTTCTGCAGATTGAATGCTCCCAAATGGCTGATATGGCAAAAGAGATCGTTCAAGTAAATGGATTTTCTAATGGTAATTTCATATTCTACAAATATTAAAGGGTAAACTTTCTTTCATATTAGGGATTTATACTTTTCCTTTCTATTTTCTCAGTCATAACAGTCCTAAAGGGAAAAGTAGAAGAGATTGAGCTTCCTGTACCCCATGTAGACATCATCATTTCTGAGTGGATGGGCTATTTTCTTCTGTATGAAAATATGCTCAATACTGTCCTATATGCACGAGATAAATGGCTAGTAAGTGACTTATTATTTTCATCTCTCATGCTCATTATCATGTCGGGCTTGTGCTCGATAATTTGCTTATAAATATTTGTCGGTTTAGCTTGTGGACCTATACCTCTGGCTATGAGATGTCTGCAGTGTTGCTCTTAGAGCTTAAATGCTCTTTTAGCATCAGCATATGGGGGTCAAGACTTTGAACAAATCACTCTCTTAACTATACACGTGCTGACCATGTTCAAAATTTATGTACAGCAGACTATGAGAATTTAAAAAGAAGATCTGCAAATGTTCTTCAGCTTCCCAGTTCCAAACTCAAGAACGTTAGTAAGCAGAGACTTGCATATGTCATCTTCATCCATGATAATACCCAAAGAAAATGTGCTAGTGGAGATGAATCGATCTGGAAATCTTTACATGCCAAACCTTGATCCGCTGCTCCTATTATACACTTTCGGAATAACACTTTTTGAAGATAAAATATTACTCCTGATACTAATATACAGTATTAATTTAGATGTGGGGTTGAGTTTGCTTATTGGTCTTTTAGAAGCTGAAATTTGTACAATTAAAAAGAGAAATGTCAATAACTTAATGCCGTTGAGCGCCTTATTAAAGCAAAATTTTAGGCTTCATATTGCTCAGTACAAATTGAAGGATCGTTTGGCCCTCCCTTATAGAGATTATCCTTCTTAATCCCATGACCAATATATATTTATTGATTTTGTTGAAATCTTTATCATTTTGTGTCCTGTAACCTACATCATCATTGCATATTTAGTATTCTTTGAGTTTATCTGTATAATTGTAATTATGCTGCTGTGAGCCTGTAAGTTTTATCGTTAATTATGTATCAAAACATTTTATCTGATCTACTGCTGTAATTATGTGCAAGGTGGATACA
The DNA here is from genome assembly GCA_022839385.1 of Asparagus kiusianus. Classification (NCBI taxonomy): domain Eukaryota; kingdom Viridiplantae; phylum Streptophyta; class Magnoliopsida; order Asparagales; family Asparagaceae; genus Asparagus; species Asparagus kiusianus. Next base: position 679,895 of record BQKN01000183.1, read on the forward strand.
GGCAATCTGTAGCATGAACCATGAACTCTTGGCCAAAAATAACTATATGTACAAAGCTTTATGTTCCTAGTGTGCAATTCTCAGAACTAAACAGCATATCATCACTTCTACTTTCCAGATGTGCATCATGTGTTCTGGTGTTACATCTTGCATGTGATGTTTTCATTCTATTCCTTATGTCAGATCTAACACCGGAACGGATGGTACACCTCAGGAAAGTAGTGTTCAAAGTTGAAATTCTCTCATCAAGGTCTATTCTTTTCCCTTTAACATGCTTAGGCACAGGAATTACTGGTTAACATTTTATTGTACTTAATTGCATTTGGTCTGGATGTACTGATGTATATCAATGACTACTGTAGTTGTGCTATGACAACTGCACAACGTAAATGTTAACTATTGTTTCTGTACAGGTTAATGATGGAATTATTTTTCCCGACAAAGCTTCTTTATACTTGACAGCAATTGAAGATGCTGAATACAAAGATGACAAGATTGAATGTGAGCATATTTTCCTATGTTATCTTCATTAGTTTGTGTGCTTGATGCAAATCCATTACCTAATTGTGTGAGAAACTCCTTTAAATGTTCTTCACTATTTTTCATTATTTCACTGAATTTTAAGCTTTTATTTCTAAGACTGTCTATTTCTTTTCTTTTCTTTTTAAGTCTGGAATAATGTATACGGCTTTGATATGAGCTGCATCAGAAAACAGGCTATGATGGAACCGCTTGTTGATACTGTAGACCAGAATCAAATAGTCACTAATTGCCAGCTACTGAAGGTGATATCCTCGTTCTTTCTTTCTGTTCCTGTAATTAATTTCATGCCTCTTAAACATTGTATCATGATTTCTGTTACATTATGTGCAGATGATGGATATCTCGAAAATGACTCCTGGGGATGCCTCTTTCACTGCACCATTCAAACTTATAGCAGAACGTGATGATTATATACATGCACTCGTTGCATACTTTGATGTCTCATTTACTAGATGTCACAAACTGATGGGCTTTTCTACAGGTGATTATCTAGTTCCTTATCTAAACTTGGTTCATTCTCCAAACATCTGCCATAAAGAAAAATATAATCTAATTAATGATGGATATAATTCTGTATTAATACTTACAGGCTCTTTTATGAAATTATTCTCCCTTCAAAGATCTCGCAAACTGTACTTGTAACTGGCAACTGCAGTTAACGATCCATGGTTCACACTGCAATATAAATCTCACTCTAGAACCACTTGTGTCCTTACTGTGGGAAGCCCATTATGTTGAAAATTTCACAAGTCAGAAATGACGGAAGTGGCTAGTTCTCCTAGTTACTTTTTGACATCCTTTTTTTGGGTAATTGATGATGGACCCTTTGTACTATCGTCAAATTTCAAATAGACCCTCTGTAGTTCCATTGTTGCGGATAGACCCATTTACTATTGCCCAATTGCTGGTGGACCCCTGAGTGAATTTTTCTTGACTTTTTTGGCCTCAGGAGGTACGTTGGTCAAAAAACAATTTTTTCTTCCTCTGAGGGTAAAGGAGTAAAAAAAATTCACTGAGGGGCCTATCTGCTACAATACTACAGAGGGTTTGTCTGCAATCAAACCCCTTTCCCCCCCTTCATATAGGGGTGTGCAACGGTCGGTTCGGTTCGGTTTTTACCAAATTTTAAACAACCGAACCGAACCGCCTATAATTCAAAACCGAACCGAACTGTTGCAAGTCGGTTCGGTGCGGTTCGGTTCGGTTTATTCGGTTCTAACTTCATCAAACTTCTCGTCAAACAATAAACTGTGTTAAAGAAAAAAATATATCAACAAAGTTATGAGTTTAGGGTTTGAGTCTTTGACTCTTTGGGGACGGGTCGGGTAGGATTTGAGATCAGAATGGGTAGTATTGCACTATATTCGGTCGGTTCGGGTTGAAAAGTTTTCAAACCGACCCGAACCGCCCCACTCATAAAACCGATTTTTTCGGGTCGGTTCGGGTCGGTTAGGTCGGTTTTTTTGGTTTGGACCGAACCATGCTCAGTCCTACCTTCATATGCATGGGGAGTGATATAGCTCTACCTTCTTCCTTGAAACAACTAAAAAGTCCTTATGCATGTTTATTTGGAACCTTTTGAGAGTGACATTTATCATTTCCGTAGGGCCGAGATCAAGGGGTACTCACTGGAAGCAAACAGTACTATACCTTGAAGATGTTCTAACTGTTTGTGAAGGAGAAGCCATGGTAGGGAGCATGACGGTGGAGCCTAACAAGAAGAATCCTCGGGATATTGAGATACTGCTCAAATATTCTCTAAATGGACGGCGCTGTCAAGTCTCAAGAACTCAACATTACAAAATGCGGTAACTCTTGCGCTATGGAAGAGAATTATAATTGTATGACTAGTTAATTTCATTCATTCCTGAGGGTATTTATCTTCTTGCTCGTGAGAGTACTTATCTTCATTTCTTCGTGTCTTATTGACTGTATGGAAATTTAAACTTGCAATTTTCAAATGAAATTATTTATTTTTCGTGAAATCATAATCGATCTTGCTGCTAATACCTGGGGAAATGTAGCGAAAGCGAATGTTGTATTGACATATTAACGTAATTAGAAGATTTTCATAGTTTCTTGTACTAGGCTCTGAATACTGAGGAATTAACTTCTGGTCTTCCTAGAGTTACAGGACTTTATAGACTGAACTACTGGATTTGAGAATTTCATCATGCGTAGTATGAGCCCCACATGAGTTCATATTGCCACTAATTAAATCTAGCGTTTGAGAACCGGTTAACATTTGTTTACAAGTTGATTTCTTCAAGTGCATGTTTTGCAACTTGCTTTACTTATAAATAACTCTTTATTATAAGTTTGCAACATTATGTTTGGTAAGAGTCCTTATGTTACTTATAAGTAGCAGAAAAATAAGTTGGGATTTCCCAACTTATTTTGTACTACTTAAAAGGAACTTTCTTTTTTCTGGCCAAAAGACATAAATGCCCTCCTAATACCTGTACTTAGCTAAATATTTTCTTATTATAAAGTGATTAATATTATTAATTAATTAGTTAATTATTTTTATTTTTATAATAATAATTAATATTATAATAATATATAATATATTATAATGTATATAATATTTGTATGTATGTATATATATTATTATGTAGTATAATATAATAATATTATGATAATATTATATATTATAATAATATATAACATGTATAAACTACAATATATATTATAATATTGTAATAATAATAATATAATATATTCAATATTATAATATATAAGTAAATAAATAATTTTATGACAATATTATAATAACATATTAATTATTTTATTATTAATAATATTTTATGAATATGAAAGTAATTAATTAATTACAATATTTGTAATAAGTTATCACAAATAATGTAATATATATTTTATTGAAATATATTTATTATTATGAAATAACTATATTTTAATTTATTAAATAATTATTTTATTAAAAATAATATTTTACTGATGAATTTAATTAATTAATCTCAACATTAGTAATTAATAATGACAATATAATGCAATATCTGAAATATTTTAATCAAATATACTTTTTATATGAGATAACTAATTTTTTATTAATTAATTTTATTAATAATAATATTTCATTATAGTAAACTTAATTAATATAATATTATTAATTAATATTGTAATTAATTATAAAATATTTACTTTTTAAATAATTAATAAAATATTTACTTTTTTAATAATTAATAAATTTATTTTTATTAATTATCTAGTTAATATAAAATGAATTAATAAGTCACACAATGGAGTTACAATAATGTCTCCTCTTTGGTCATTTGAGATTTAATACCATCTCATAAATTATTGGTTTACCGAACACATATCTACTTGTATCTCCTTAGGCCTCGTTTGGTACATGAGAATTGGGTGGAATGGAATATCATTCTCACTTCTCATTCCCTCATACCAAACAAAACTTGTTTTTAGATGTTGGAATGACCATTCCCATGGAATGGCCATTCCCACTTTTTGTGGGAATGAGCATTCCAAGTGAGAAGATAGGGAATGATCATTCCCATTCAAGGGGAGAATCAAATTAGGCAGGTTTTTTTTTCAATTATACCCCTATTAATAATAAGAATCAATTTAAAAATCATGGCTTTTGACTACTTATTCTCATATTCTCTCAGCTACTAATTATATTCGAACAATAGGAATTTTTTGTGGGGTAGGGATTAAAACTAGTGCTACATATTTCAGTAGCATATTACAACTAGCGGTACATATTTCATTAGCCTATTATATCACAATTGCTCAACATAGGAGCAACACAATTTAATATAAAAACAGATATAACTGAAACTATATATTATTTGCCGATTGAAATTCTTTCATGTCAATATTTTTTTTGGCCAATCAATTTTTTTTGTTTATTCACCAATGTTTAAAGTCTGTTATATATTTTCACCAGCATATTATATTCTTTTTAAACTTTTGCTATTGTTTTCCCACCATAGAGAACTATATGTACCCATTACGTACATGTTTGATTGTGGTTCATGCACAATAATAAATCTAACTTTTGATTGAAAGATATTTGACCCAATATTTATGAAAAGAGAAAACTCTCGCTGAGAAATAGGCCAAAATATTAAAATTATCAAAACCATATCATGTCTAGACTATATATAGAGGTATAAGGACATTATTATAACACATACCTAGATTAATATAATATATGCAGAAATAGTGAGAATTGTTTAAAAAATATAAACGAAACATACACCTGATCGATAACATGCGCATTAGTATAACTCATACCTAGATTAATATAACATATGCATAAATAAAATTTTTTAGTTATTATCATTAATGTTTATTTTTATCTTATTAAAAATCTATGTTGTTATAAAGGCATTACTAGAAAATGAGATTCCATTCTCACTTTGTGAACTAGTGATACCAAACATGGGAATGTGAACTAGATTTTCATTCTATAAACACACCCAAACAAGAGAATAGGAATGATCATTTCATTCTCACATACATTCCATTCTATTCCATTCCTTCTTCTATTCCATTCTCACTTGACTTCATTTCCACGTACCAAACGAGGCGTTATAAGTTAAGGGGTTTACCAAACAACTTTTTTATTCTCTTACGTTCTTATAAGAAGTTTTGAGGATAAGTAAAATTTAAAACGGCTAAAAAAAAGAAAAAAAGAGAATAACTAACAAGTAACTTATAAGGACTCGAAAAATCAGTAGTAGCCAAACAGGCTCTAAGACACAGCTGACCCTTGACAACTCGGGTGCTTCTTTTGACTATAAAATTTTAGTTGAAGAACTTCGTGTTTTAACAAGTATTATCCTTAATCGGCCACATCCCGACAGTTAATCACATGTCGATGTACTCTAATTACATAACATTTTGTATTATTATTGCATAACATCTATATGCTTTTATGACCAAACTTGATACTCAGAGAATCATTATGTATTTCAAAGTACAAGCAGCCTTTTAAATAGTATCAACTTTGTTATTAGCTTTAGGACGCAAGATTGGTTGTGACCTAAATCTTTTTGGCTTATGCTCCCCCATGAAGCTCAGAAGAGAGCAATTAGGTGTTTCTGTCCCTTGGAAGAAGAAGATAAATACTTATAAATTCAGAGATGTTTGTAGTTTGTCTTGGAGAGCGAGCAAGATTAACTTAATTTAACTCTTTTAAGTCAATAGAATTAGACTATTAGTAGCCAACAGGGGAATCAAGCTGGTCTTTGTGCAACATGTAGGGACCAGGAAAAAAGCCCGATCCACTCAGCCCGAATGCAAACAGGAATGATCTAAATCTATAAAAAGAAGATAAAAAATAAAAATAAAAAAATTAAAAAACAAAAAAAAAGGAAGAAGAAGAAGAAGGAAAACCTATGCATTTTAGTCGTCAATATTTTATGGTACACTAGCATGTACATACAAAATACGATCCCAACAACGACACAATAAGAAATATCAACAGTATAAGTTTGTCTATAACGCCATGAACTTGATCTTTATTCTTTAAATTCGTAAGTTATCTGTAATAAATCCATCTTCTAATTTCTCCGGGTCATTTCCTTGATAAAAAAGTATATCTCCATCTACGCGTTCATGACACGTATGCTCTCCTAATAACACTCCTTCCCTCACAATTCTTAAATCACCTTCAGACATCAACTACTAAAATTTTTGAATGCAAATCTGAAATCACAATAATAAACAAATACTGATTTTATGGGCTAATAATATCTCGCTAAACTGTAGCATATGATTACATACACACACGCACGCATCTCTCTCTCTATATATATATATATATATATATATATACACACACACACCAGATTTTATACATGTGCAATGCACATGGTTAAATATCATAATTAAGTATTTTTGGCTTATTTTTTAACTAAAATTTGTTCCTTAGTTTCACTTTAATAGTTTGTGCTCACTTTTGTCTCTAAACTTTTATATCGTAATTTTTTATGTTTGTTTAAATGTGCTACACCCAATTTAAATTTTTATGTTGATATTTGAATTGACAGAAAACAAATATAATTTGAAGCTAATTTGAAATTTTATATTATTTTGACTGATATGAAACCAAACTTTACTTGAGAAAGTACAGTGTTGCAAAGTGAAAATATTAAAATAGTGTTAGGTTACCAATAAGGTAATATAATTGATTAAAGTATGCTAAAACAATATAAAAGATAATGTGAAGTTTGTTTCTAATCATTGATAAACTTCATAAAAAAATATAAATTAAAGATTAATGCTAACTCTAGTATTCTTTTATATGATAAAAGCATCCACATAAGCATATAAAAATACTAAAAAAAGTTCATGAAACTCCCTTCTAAAGATTACTAATTTCACTTAAAATAATTAAACAATTCTATTATATATTTAAGATAAAATTGTTTTTTATTCCTTTTGTTTTATTTTTTATTGAGCTACGATCAATCCTTCTTCACCTTTTTCTTTTTCCCGGGCAATTCTAGAGTAGTGTCTTCATCATCTACATTGATTGTGACATCAATCTAGAATTGTATTTTTTATGCTGTTATCTTTCCTGGGCTAGTTGATCTTTTATCTTCTTATTTAACTTTACAAATAAGGCAAATGTATTTCCGATGTGCAACACAAACTACTTAAAATATAGACTTTGATTTTTTTCTATTTTAATGAGAATAAATGTTAATTTTATATATATATAT
>BQKN01000183.1:731341-783083 GCA_022839385.1 Asparagus kiusianus
ATTCATCCAGCAGAATAACCCTGCATTCCCTTATGTGCATAACCTTTATATGTGTGTGTGTGTGTGTGTGTGTGTGTTTCTTTCTCTCATTTAGTTTTCAACCTCTAATATATTATATATAGGGTTAATTGCGCGCAGATCCCCTACAGTATCATTGTTTTGAACATAGGGCCGCTGTAATTTCATTGATACTTTTTTTATTTATTTTCATTTTTGACTCTTTTACCTTCTGAAATGATATTTTGATAGATATTATTGCCTCTTGGTAAAATTAAGGAGGCTTTACTTTTGCATCTTGAACTAGGTGGTATTTTAATTGGTCTTGAAAGCTCACAAAACATATATATGTTTTCTTTCTAAATTTCTAATAGCTCAACCTTTTGGCATGATCTCACAAAAGAAGATCCCACACCAACCAAACACAAACACTTTATCATATTACCATCAGAATTAAATTTAAAACTAGGACTCTCTTGAATCAATGATACTATCTAAACACAATCCTTGTCATTAACCAAACATTAAGCTCAAAGTCAAACCCAAAAATGGGCATTCACAATATTTTTTGAAGTGTATGGTCCCAAGAGGCATTCTATTTGTATATTAGTTTCTTATTCTAAAATGCAAATATGCTAGTTTTAATGTATGTGTGAACACAATTCTGGATCTGTTGAATTAATGAGATGTGATGAAGGTCCACTCGTTTTTGTTAGTGCAATAGGTCCTTTCCCATGCCTACTCAAACTTCGTATTATTCTTCAGTGCCAGCCTTTTATATGGTTTTTAATTCTTTTTTCTTTTTGGAAATTTTGTCAAATTCACGAGGATGGATATGTTTCAGTCATAATCTCACGTGGGATAAGAACCAATTAGCATATTGTACGGCCATGTACAAAGCTACTTGAAATTATGGTCGCATGTTGCATTAAATACTCCTTAACAAATTATCCTAGCAAACTGCAAACCCATACAAATGAATACCTATTTTCAGGTATCAAGTGCTCCTGAGCTCGTAGCTTTAAATTTGCACTAAATAAATATTAGTTATTGAATCATTAATTTCCGGATTCATATACAAAATTAAGGATTGACATCCTTTGAAGACACATTTAGGCCTATTCATCCGGCTCGGACCGGGTCCGGACTAGCCCGGGTTTCTTTGTTATTTAAAATTTTTTATTTTTTTTAATTTTTTCAAGAATACAAAGCAAAAAATAAACACAATTTTGATAAAAAATTATATTATTAATTAATTATAATTATGTAATTTACAAATATAAAAAAATATAGAAATTAAAATGATATAAAATAATTGTAGAATTTATAGAAACAAACAAAATTAAAAATAATTGTAGCTAGGACCTTTGCCTTTCGAGGGGAGGGGAGGGGAGCTCCGATCTATCTTAAGTCTCAAGGGGTATGCCTTTTTGGGAACTCCATGACAGTTGAGAATAGTCTTAGGCCCAGCAGCAGTGGTTCTTATTCCTCTGGACAGACAATGTTAGGCAACTAGTCCCAAGCAACTAAGTGTAAAGCGGACGAAGTTCTTTACATGCTTTTCTAGTGGAGCTTACACCAAGATCAGCAACAGGTTTTCCACCAAATCCATGCGTGGAACGGAATTCGCCTTTTTGTTGTTGAGACGATGTTGAGGAAATCTGGAAAGTTCGACTGATTTTGGGTGTGAGCGAGGGTTGCTCAATTTTGGGCTGCCGGTGAAGTTCGTCGATTAGCGACGCTCACCAACTGGCAAAGTTCGTCGTATGGCGACATTCGCTGATTAGCGAAGTTTGTTGACATTCATCTATGGATTTGCACCGTGATTTATGGTTGAGTTTTCTTGATTGAAGATCTCACGAGATCCGTTATGAATTTGACTGAGTTTTAGACTAAGTTTTAGCCTCTTTGTTCGGTCCAATCAAATCTCAAAAGATGTGATTTTCTTAGGAGTTAGAATTTAAAAGAGGCTATAAATAGTAGCCATCCCCATCCATTTTCACCGCCTCTATCTTCTTCTCTTTCTTCTTTTCCATGTCTACGTCGCCGTCGCATAGACCGGTGATGCTTCTCGATAGAGAAGCTAAATTCAAAAGACTCTAACAGGAGTTAGCCTAAATAAAGGGCAATCAAGCGGATGAACTCCGCATACTCCATTGTCTGGTGGAGTTGTTGTTGGTTGAGAAAGAGATGCTTGAGAGGATCGTTGATAACTAATCGGCTGCCTGGCGTGAGATGAATCGTGATAGACACGTGTAGAGCTTCGAGTGCCGTGTTCTGCGTAAGACCATTCAGCGATTGAAATGATGCTTGAAGAAGGATTCTTGAACTTCCACAAGCGAAGACTCCGATAGTAACTAGGTATCATGAATGTGATCCTAGATTATAATTAGACGTCGCGTGGATGACTCAAGTCCGACGATAAATTTTGGTTGTAGGAAGTGCTTCTTTCCATTGAAATGCCTCAATCCCGTGTAGGGGGGACTTCTTGTTCAACAACTGTCTTCTCATCTCCTGGCATAGGGCCTCAAGAGGAGTAAGTAGGAGCTATTTTCTCTGTAGTGATTTTTTTATTTTTACAGTCTTGTGAGATCAGAGGAGTACGTGCTATAGCTTAGTGTAGCTCGTGTCCTTCCCTCAATCGTCACATTACCCATATCTTAGGAGTATATGGCAGTAGCAAATAGCAATAAGTATCCATCATCCTTGTAATTGGGTAATCTTGAATATCACCTTCATGTAGTAGAGTCTTTGATAAATAAAAATAAACTTTTCTTCATGTTGAAATTGTCTATCGCTTGTGTGCTTGATCTATGAGTACTTTATTTTTGTAGCAAAATTGAACTCTATATGGAGTCGTTGTATTTGGAGAAGCTCAGGCTTTCTTATGCTGGTGAGAGTCAGTTTGAAGTTCGTTAGATAAAGTCTCTAACAAATTGAGTTAAAGTTTTACTCAATTTGGAGACTTAATGGATTTTGTCAAGTCATTTTGGCGAGGTTCACTATGTAAATCCTCAAACAAAGTTTTACTCAGTTGTGATTTTCTCAATTTGGAGATTTGGTGAAAATTCATTATGACATTCAGGCGAGGTTCATCTTTGTGCCCTATTGAATTGGGTGAGGTTCACTTACTAAAGGAATAGTCATCTTGGTGAGGCTCAGTAAGTTAGTTTAGGCAAGGCTTAGCCTAAGGATATAAACATTAGGTCTTCGAACTGCGTGCTTGAAATTATGGTGAAGCTCATTCAAAGAGAGATTTCGAGCGAAGTTCGAGGCTAGAATCTCTAGCAAAGCTCGGGGCAAAATCTTCGCGGAGTTCGCTGGTGAGATCTTTGGCGAAGTTTGGTGGCGAGATACTTGGAGAAGTTTAGGGTGGGGAATCTTGGATGAAGTTCGGGGTTTTATCTTATAAACAAGACTGTTTGCCTCCCTCTTCTTCACGTTGATTTCAAAAAATTCTTCTACTCTTTTTCGAACCCAAGTCTTCTAAAAAATCTTCAAAGTTCATCATCAATGGCTCTTCGTCTCGTTATTTCCAAGGGGAGAAGCTCTGCTCGAGGGGCTCATCGGCCTAGAGCTGACGAGGTGCTGCTGCAGCTAGAGATGACAATGGGTAAATGTCGAACCCATCTATGGCGATCTTCAGATCAACCTTAGTCTTAGCCCATTGGGCTCTAAACAATGTCTCACGGTATTGTTTGGTAGAAAATTTGTAGTAAAAAGAATGAAAGAAAATTGACTTGTATTCTCTCGATCTTAATTACAATTTAGATTCCGATTACAAAAGAGAGGAGAATGATCTGGATTCTCTCTTTTGTTTAATTCTAGGTTCTTCATGGTGACGATGGAGTGCCTCCTTCGAATGCTCACGTTAAATTTGCTCTCCGTTGACGATCCGCACGTCTTGTCTTGCTGGAACAACTAACTTGCGTGGCAAGTTTGATTAAGAACTCTTGACGAGTTATGTAACTCAGAGCGAGTTGAAAACTCTGTGAAAAGAGTTGTTGAAACCGAATAATCGGTTAATAAACCAAGTATCTTGATCCTTTGTTGCTGGTGGATACTCCAAGATCTTCTTGTTGCTAAGAACTTATCTCTGGCTGATCTCCTGAATGATCTGATCTAAAAAAATCCAACCAACCCCTTTACTTGGTTGAGTAATGCGGTTATTTATAGGGGGATAAGGGGTGTAACCGACCCCTAAATCCGCTCCTAAGTGGGCAAAAATCCCTTAAAACGTGGGATAAATGGTTTTGAGACCGTTCAGATTCTGTTTGAATAAGTCAAACACCTAAATCAGTGTTACAGGCTTTAACTCTGCGTCTTAGACTTGAGACGCAGAGTTGGGTGCTCGCTAAGAATTGAAAACGCAAGGGCCGCTTGTGTTTTGGGTCTTAACTCTACGCCTCAGACTTAGAACACAGAGTTGAGTATTTGCGGATAATTAAACGCACAGGCCGCTTGCGTTCTGGGTCTTAACTCTGCATCTTAGACTTGAGACACAGAGTTGGGTATCTGCTAAAGATGGGAAACGCACGGGCCGTTTTACATTTCATTTGATTGAAGGTGGAAAACGCACGGGTTGCCTACGTTTCAAAAACTGACACGCACAGGTAAAGTCTGCGTTTAGAAGGGACTAGTGATCTATAACCTCTTCTGTAAAACGTTGCAAAAGACCATTGTTCAGTGATCTTTGCCTTGGCTGTTTTGGGATGTGAAAGTCGTCAGATTGTAACTCTCACAGTTGATGGTAAAGGCCACTTAATAGAGTTTTTGTCAGTCGTCGGGAGGGTCATTGAATCATAACTCCTCTCGATCTATGTGAAAAGTCCTCTATTTACAGCTTTCATTTGTTGATAGGAAAGTCGTTGGATTGTAACTTTCTTTGTCAATATGTTGATGGAAACTTGATAATGATTAGCTATCTATTGTGATTTTTAGACAGCCTACAAAACCCCCTCCAAAGTTTTCGAAAGTTCGCGGTTGACTGGAATGAATTTTTAGAATACTTTGGATCCTGAGATATTGTTGCTTGATCATTCACTCTGTCTGATTTGAAGACATCGCGAACCTGGTTGTCGGAACGTGGTGATTCAACTTCCTTAAACCAACTAAGGTAATTTTTGTGTCTTGATGACAATGAACTTAGTCAAACAAGCCAAAGCCCATTGTTATTAAGCCAAACAAGGACGAAGATAATAACAAACTTGTCTGGATCCTTAAGATCGTCCACTCAATCTGCGATGAGGTGTATTCTTCAGATTTCGTATGGGTCCTTAAGATACTCCACTCAATCTGCGATGAGGTGTATTCTTCAGATTTCGTCTAGATCCTTCAGATACTCCACTCGATCTGCGATGAGGTGTATTCAGTTATCCAGAAAATTCTTGTAAGCATTGATGAACACTTATCACGTGGTTGCGGGCGTAATAACGAAGCTATCATAGAAATGCTAACTGCAAACTTGTCAATGAAGTCTTCTTCAGTGAAGTTGAGCATCTTTTGGCTTTGTTAATCTTAGTAGGAATGTTAAACCCTTCAGAAGAATAAGTTGCTTGACAGATCGAACTCGATGATTTCAATCATCACTGACTGTAATCTATCTGTACTTATTCTAAAGGCTGCAAAGTTGTTTGTCATCAACAAGTTTATTCTCGGCTTTGGTCACCTTGATGACTAACATTAGCCTCTCTTTATTTATTTGAAGCTATGTCATAGCCCTATTTGTCGAAAAGTTCATTTTGAGGTGTTAAAACGCACAAGTGGACTTCTGTGCTTGATAATTGAAATGCAGAGACGAACTCTGCATTCAGAAGTTCAATAAACACTGACGCAGAGATCACGTTTGGTGGGATTCTTGCCTAGAATCTTATCCTGATTTGAAAGCTCACAGCTGTCTAATAAACAGACCGCTGGGTCAAATCAAGAGTCATTCGACTCTTGGTTCTGTTCCTCTCCGAAAGACTTAACGAAAAATTTTTCGTTTAAAATCCGATTCACCTGTTCACCTTCTCCGACCATCGCCTTTAATGGGTCCTAGGAAGAAGACTGTTTCTCATCCTAAATCTACCGTTGTCGCTGCTCAGAGTTTGTTGCCGGCTTCGGTCGCCGACGGTGCTGTAGTCCTGGCCGATGCCTTGTCACTGCCAGTTCTTCTCGTTGGTGGTGAGTGTCGATTTTTGTGGCCATAAAACTTTCTTCGGTAAGTTTTGATCAACGAGGAAACTCATTTTGAGGTTGTGATGTAGAGTTGGGCATCTGTGTTTAGAATTTGAAGCGTTAGGGTCCGACTTCTGTGCTCGAATTTTGTAACGTAGGGCTTAGACTCTGCGTTTGAGTGTTTAACGCAAGATCTATACCGTGCGTTTGGGCGCTTGACGTAAAGGTTGACCTTTGTGTTAAAAAAAAAAATTTAACGCAGGGTCTGAACTGTGTGTTTGAATGTTTAACGCAAAGTTTGATTTCTGCATTAATAATATTTGACGTTGGATCTGAACCATGCGTTTAAATGTTAAACGCAAAGTTGATTTTTGCATTAATAATATTTAACGCAGGATCTGAATCGTGGGTTTAGATGTTAAACGCAGAGTTTGATTTCTGCGTTAATAATATTTGACACAAGGTCTGAACCGTGCGTTTGGATGTTGAACGCAGGATCGGACTTCTGTGTTAAGATATTTGATGCAGATTTTGAACTCCGTGTGTGTCCTCTTTTTCAAGAAGTTCAACCTCTGTAATTAAATAAGGTCTCTTTCCTTTCGTTTTCGTGCTAACTGATTGAGTGCCTTTTTTTTGTAGTGCCTTACACCTATGAGCCTCTCACTCTTCGTCATCACTTTGGGCGTGAGGGCGGCTGTTAGGTCTCATGTTATATGCCTACATCATCTAATCTTGTTTTGATGATTACAAACAATTCCTAATGTTGTTTGTCTAGTGTTTGTGTTTCTTATTAGGTATTCTAGACAAACAACGAAGATGGAGGTTGGATGGATTGCGCTTCAACGATCAAATCCAATGGAGGTTAGCGGAATAGTGGTGAAGCCTTGCAATTCAAATTGAAGATCCAAGTTCAAGCTTCATCCGCAAGTGTACCAAGATAGAGCTTTGTTGAAGATCATAAGCTTGGGTATATAGTTTATAGTGTTTGTAGTATAGGTTTATACTTGCGTGTTAATACTTTAAGCTCATATTATTCACACACACGTATTTGTTGATTTTATCAAAATATAGGTGTTTTTGATAAAATATTGTTTTATTAGTTTATAGACTTCAATATCACTTTATACATAGTTTATTAAGTCTTAAAAATCAGTTTATAGGTTTCAAAACATGGTTTATGTCCAATGTCAAAAACAAGTGTTTTTTATTTTCATGTTTTGGACTAGTTTTGTAAAATAAAGAGTTTTCACAAATATGAAGTGCAATTCCAAAAATTCTTTTTGTGACATGTTCATTTACATGTTTATAAACATTTCCAAAGTTTCATAATTTTTGGAATTTGTTTACTATTTTTAAAAGTTGTTTTAAAATCAGATTTCTGTTTTGATTCAGGCTGATAACTTGTTATCAGTAGACTAGTAAGTCGACTGATGAGATAAGTCGACTGATGTGTCGACTGAAGAATATGCTTGGAATCCACAAAAAGTTTCTGTTCTGTTTTGGTCGACTGACCAGTCGACTGATGAGATCATTAGTCGACTGATGAGATCATTAGTCGACTGATAAGGTCGTCAGTCGACTGATGAGCTGAAAAATGCCTACAACGGTCAGCTCATCAGTCGACTGATGAAACCCGTCAGTCGACTGACGGCATGATAACGTCTAGTTTTCCAGACATTTTTAGTTTTTGTTATTTTGTCTTTTTGTGATGTATTCTCTTGATTTTTGGGGTTGTTTCTTCATCCTATATATACCCCATACCCTCTAACTTCTGAGGGTAATTTTTAGAAGCGTTTAAAACAAGTTTAAGGGAGTTTAAGTTTGGTTTAAGTTTTGTTTTAAAAGAGTTTGTTTGTGAAGAAATTTTCACAAGAGCTTGAGGAGATCATCTATTGGTGTTTGAGCATTCAACTCTTCTCCCTCTCTCTTGTCATCTAGAGAAGTTTTTCTAAACTCATATCTAGCTATTTATTTGTTTGTTTTTCATTTTATTAAAGCTAGATTTACAATTGAGTTTAGATTTGTTTGATTTCACTAATTGTTTACACACACCCACTTGAGCTTATTGTATTTTCATATATAGTATAATTTGGGTTGTGAGAGTTGTAACAATTGAGTGTGAGCCTACATAGAGTTCTCATCCATTGTAGAGGACAAACTTTGTTGTATTTGTGTCTAAGTATGAGGAATCACTTTGTATTACACTAGTACACCAAGAGGAGTGTGTGGTGAGAGACGGGATCGTCCCAAGAGGAATGGGGTAGGTGGTAATACCTAGAGAGAGGTTGTAATTCCTAACACTTAAGGGAGACACGGGCTAGAGACTAACACTTGAGGTGGTAGTTAGTGTAGTTACATTGTGAGTGATTGTGAACGTTGATCGATAAGCGTTGAAAACCGATATTATGAGGTGTAAACGTTTTTTGGGTAAGCATAGAAAACCCGGTGTGATAGATAAGATCTCCTTCGAGGTGATGAGCGGAGACGTAGGTCGTGGAGACTGAACTTCGTGAACATATCATTTGTTTGTGATTGCATTAGCGCACTTATTTTTATGTTCATATCTTATATCACCTTTGTATATTGCTTGTTGTTTATATTACCGACTATCTAGTTTAGATTATTTACCCTTGTGTTACTTGTATATCCTTGCGCATATATTTGTAATATATCATTCTTACTAGGATATATTTGTTAATAAGTTTTAATTTGGTATAAATCGGATTAGATTAGCATAAACCCTATTCACCCCCCTCTATGATTATTTCCTAGTGGCATTAGGGTACTTTCAATTGGTATCAGGGCTTGGTGCTCTTTGATTTAAGGTCTAACCACCTTGAGTTAAAGATCCAAGTTATCTTTTATGCTAATCTAGTTTTGATTACATTTGTATCTTGCTTGCATACATTCACAAATACATCATGAATATGGATGCATTTCGTTTAGGCTATGATCCAAATATTGCTCCAAAATATGGAAATTTCCCTTATGCTCAATGGTGCTCTAGATTTAAAATATTTGTTGAATCTAGAAATATCGATTTATGGGAAGTTATTGATTGTGCTTATATTGTGCCCACGTTGGAGAAATCCAAATGGAGTAAACATGATAAAAAGATGTTTACAATGAACAAGTTAGTGTTAGAATTCTTGCATAATGCTTTTGAACCATTTATTTCTAACGAACTTGCTCATTTTGATAGTGCTTACATAATATGGAAACTTTTTGAAGCACATCAAGGTGACTTGGAGGAGATTCGACGCGTCGTGGCGGAATCGACTTCAAGTGATAGTGGAGCATCATGCACACGGCCACTAGGCGATAGTCTTAGTGTGGTAAGCGAGTCCGATTTCGATAATGATTTATCTATCAATGAACTCGCATGTGCATATGATAAATTAATGCATGCCTACACTAAATTGCAAAATAATTTTGTTAATTTAAAAAACAAGCATGTAGAATTAAAATCCGATCATGAGTTGTTACCTTCTAAGTTTGATACTATTTTTAATGATAATATGATCCTCAAAGAAAAGAATGATAAATTAAAATTGGATCATGATTCTTTAATTTCAAACTTTGCTATTTTAACTCATGAAAAAGAAAATGCCATGATAGAAGTAGAAACAATTAGAAATGAGTTTAATTCATTTAAAAATGATCATGTTTCATCTACTTCTATTTCCAATGCTTTTGTACAAAATGATGAGTTGAATAATGTTAAAAATAGAATATCATCCTTAGATTCAACACTAAAATCATGCATTGTGTATAATAAAAATCTTATGCTCTTATGTGCAAAGTCTAATGCCAACTCTTCTAAGAAACATACATACTATGCACACATGTATAACAAAGTCTATCAATGCACTAATTGCGGTCGTAAAGGCCATCTTGCTAGATTTTGTTATAATGCACAAAAACCCATCAAGCCTAATCATGTTTGTGCATCCCATCAAGCTTCATCATCACAAACACATGCACACACTCATCATGTTCATCATAAGCATGCCCATGTGTATAGATGTGATCATTGTGGTAGATTTGATCATTTGGCCAAATTTTGTTTTGATTTAAAGAGAGTTTCCCGTTTGCAAAATAATTTTAAAGAACAACCTATTTTTGCAAATGGTTCCCGTGCACTTGTTTAAGGTCAACAAAATCATATGGGCCTCTTTCATTGCACTTATTGCAACCGGAAAGGTCATTTGCACAATTTTTGCTTTGATCGTGTTCGTGTACCAAATGCGCCCAAGAGAGTTCATAACCCTAGGGCTTTGAGCTTTATGGATAGGGGTCATGTTCCTAAGTTTTTCGACACTAATAGTGTTTGGGTGCCAAAACCTTTTTGATTTGTAAACCAAGATCTTTAAAATGTTTTTATTTTTTATTTCTTGGTTTATTAAAAATTTTTAAGTCAAAACTTTCATTTTTCAATTTATTAGTTTTGATTTTTGATGAGAGGTTTGTGTTTATATAACCCTCCGGATTTATTGGGTGTTTATTTCCTAAATTATGTTTACCGGGTGCTAAAATATTTATATGGGTTAAACAAGCTTAAGAGCTTGATATATTTTCCTCTCTTGCTTTTTATGGTTTGCTTTTATGGATTTAAATTTTGATTTATAATTTCATTTGAATGATTTGTTTTCATTTGAAAACATTTTTCATGATTCTCATGTTTTTCTTTCAATTATTTTTATAAATCTATTTTTATACATGGTTTTTAGGCTTGTGTTGAGACACACTATTTTATAATGACATATAAATCATTTGTTCTCATTGTAGTTTTGGTATGTGAGTTTTGCCTAGCATAATTTCATATATGCTTGCTCACATATATTTGCCTTGGTCTTCATTGCATATATTCCATAAGGCATTTTGATAGGGAGAGCTATCCCTATACTTGTTTTATACTCACCGTGCTTATTTGTAAGGGGAGATTTTGCTCTCTTATTCTTTTGTTTCCCCATTTTGATATTGCCAAAGGGGGAGAAACAAGTAGATTGTGAGTATATTTTAAGAGTATTGTGCTTTATTGCTTATCTTATTTACTCTTTGTGTAGATTATTTGTCATCATCAAAATGGGGGAGATTGTTAGGTCTCATGTTATGAGTCTACATCTTCTAATCTTGTTTTGATGATTATAAACAATTTCTAATGTTGTTTGTCTAGTGTTTGTGTTCTTATTAGGTATTCTAGACAAACAACAAAGATGGAGGTTGGATGGATTGCGCTTCAATGACCAAATCCAATGGAGGTTGGCGGAATAGTGGTTGAAGCATTGTAATTCAAATTAAAGATCCAAATTCAAGCTTCATCCGCAAGTGTACCAAGATAGAACTTCATTAAAGATCACAAGTTTGGGTATATAGTTTATAGTGTTTGTAGTACAGGTTTATACTTGTGTGTTAATACTTTAAGCTCATATTATTCACACACACGTATTTGTTGATTTTATCAAAATATAGGTGTTTTTAATAAAATATTATTTTATTAGTTTATAGACTTCAATATCACTTTATACATAGTTTATTAAGCCTATAAAATTAGTTTATAAAGTTTTAAAACATGGTTTATGTCCAATGTTAAAAACAAGTGTTTTTCATTTTCATGTTTTGGATTAGTTTTGTAAAATAAAGAGTTTTCACAAATATAAAGTGTAATTCTAAAAATTCTTTTTGTGACCTGTTCATTTATATGTTTATAAACATTTCCTAAAGTTTCATAATTTTTAGAATTTGTTTACTATTTTTAAAAGCTGTTTTAAAATCAGATTTCTATTTTGATTCAGGCTGATAACTTGTTATCAGTCGACTGGTAAGTCGACTGATGAGATTAGTCGACTGATGTGTCGACTGAAGAATATGCTTGGAATCCATAAAAAGTTTCTGTTCTATTTTGGTCGACTAACCAGTCGACTGATGAGATCATCAGTCGACTTATAAGATCGTCAGTCGACTGAGCTAAAAAATGTCTACAACGGTCAGATCATCAGTCGACTGATGAAACCCGTCAGTCGGCTGACGGCATGATAACGTCTAGTTTCCCAGACATTTTTAGTTTCCATTATTTTATCTTTTTGTGATGTTTTCTCATGATTTTTAGGGTTGTTTCTTCATCCTATATATATCCCATACCCTCTAACTTCTGTGGGTAGTTTTTAGAAGTGTTTAAAACAAGTTTAAGGGAGTTTAAGTTTGGTTTAAGTTTTGTTTTAAAAGAGTTTGTTTGTGAAGAAATTTTCACAAGAGCTTGAGGAGATCATCCATTGGTGTTTGAGTATTCAACTCTTCTCCCTCTCTCTCTTGTCATCTAGAGAAGTTTTTTTAAACTCATATCTAGCTATTTATTTGTTTGTTTATCATTTTTATTAAAGCTAGATTTACAATTGAGTTTAGATTTGTTTGATTTCACTCATTGCTTACACACACCCACTTGAGCTTATTGTATTTTTATATATAATATAATTTGGGTTGTGAGAGTTGTAACAATTGAGTGTGAGCCTACATAGAGTTTTCATCCATTGTAGAGGACAAACTTTGTTGTATTTGTGCCTAAGTGTGAGGAATCACTTTGTATTACACTAGTACACCAAGAGGAATGTGTGGTGAGAGACGGGATCGTCCCAAGAGGAGTGGGATAGGTGGTAATGCCTAGAGAGAGGTTGTAATTCCTAACACTTAAGGGAGACACGGGCTAGAGACTAACACTTGAGGTGGTAGTTAGTGTAGTTACATTGTGAGTGATTGTGAACATTGATCGGTAAGCGTTGAAAACTGACATTATGAGGTGTAAACGTTTTTCGGGTAAGCGTAGAAAACCCGGTGTGATAGTTAAGATCTCCTCAAGGTGAGGAGCAGAGACGTAGGTCGTGGAGACCGAACTCCGTGAACATATCCTTTGTTTGTGATTTCATTAGCGCATTTATTTTTATGTTCATATCTTATATCACCTTTGTATATTGCTTGTTGTTTATATTACCCACTATCTATTTTAGATTATTTACCCTTGTGTTACCTGTATATCCTTGCGCATATATTTGTAATATATCATTCTTACTAGGATATATTTGTTAATAAGTTTTAATTTGGCATAAATCGGATTAGATTAGTATAAACCCTATTCATCCCCCTCTAGGGTTACTTCCTAGTGGCATTAGGGTACTTTCAATTGGTATCAGAGCTTGGTGCTATTTGATTTAAGGTCTAACCACCTTGAGTTAAAGATCTAAGTTATATTTTATGCTAATCTAGTTTTGATTGCATTTGTATCTTGATTGCATACATTCACATATACATCATGAATATGAATGCATTTTGTTTAGGCTATGATCCAAATATTGCTCCAAAATATAGAAATTTCCCTTATGCTCAATGGTGCTCTAGATTTAAAATATTTGTTGAATCTAGAAATATCGATTTATAGGAAGTTATTGATTGTGCTTATATTGTGCCCACGTTGGAGAAATCCAAATGGAGCAAACATGATAAAAAGATGTTTACAATGAACAAGTTAGTTTTAGAATTCTTGCATAATGCTTTTGAACCATTTATTTCTAACGAACTTGCTCATTTTGAAAGTGCTTACACAATATGGAAACTTTTTAAAGCACATAAAGGTGACTTGGAGGAGATTCGACGCGTCGTGGCGGAATCGACTTCAAGTGATAGTGGAGCATCATGCACACGGCCACTAGGCGATAGTTCTAGTGTGGTAAGCGAGTCCGATTTCGATAATGATTTATCTATCAATAAACTCGCATGTGCATATGATAAATTAATGCATGCCTACACTAAATTGCAAAATAATTTTGTTAATTTAAAAAGCAAGCATGTAGAATTAAAATCCAAACATGAGTTGTTAGCTTCTAAGTAAGTCATGTAGACCTCAACTATCAGATATTTCGCTGCTTTCCAGACTTTGAAGGTGGGGGTTATGGGCAAATATTTCAAGAGGCAGTTGGCCCGAATGGTTTCACTTGATTAGACGGAGGAGTTTTCCACTGGTTACTTAACATCAGACCAGGTTATCTCCTTCTCAGGCAGAATGAGAAATACATAATTGAAGCATACCAACCGCACAGGTTCGCTCGACAATTTGGGTACGATCAATTATACATTGGAAATCCACAGGGTCAGCTTACAATTGTTAGTAATATATATGAAGGAGCTCGGGCCTGATACTATTCCACAACAGGCTGCACTGGAGCAACATTCAGATTACCCCACAAGACGCCCAATTCTCTTCTTTCCATGGCTTTCTGCAATTGGTATCACACGGCCTCTAAGATGCCTAATTATAGGTTGAATTTGTCCGGCTTACGGGAAATTAGAAGAATGTACTCATCTAGAAGAGGTCCTGAGTATCTCATCTGAAAAGAATCAACAAGTTCTTATCTTATGAAGAAGAAGCTGAAGAAGAAGAAGGGGACCAGAGACCAAAGAATGCTCCGGTAGTGAGTCCTAAAGCTGCCAAAACTCAGAGAACAGGGGCAGCTGGAAAGAGGACTCTTACTGAGGAGTAAGGAGTTCAATATGAGAAATGAACTCGTAGGAAACTATTAGTAGACTCTCCTTCTCAGAAATTAATGGCGGATGCTTTTAAATCCACTGAGGGAGAGGAAAGACAAGAATCTGCTGCTGCAAGTCATCTCCTTCACACTAGACTTCGCTCCAGGGGTCCTGTGTTATCTAGCGAATTTTCCTCTTATCATCCCTTGGACCAGAAGGAGGATGAGGATGAGTCATTGGCTAGAGATGCAGAATCTTCTCCCATAATGGACCCTATTATTTCACCCTTTTCGGGTCAAGTTTCGGATGCCGCTCTTCCAACTACAGGGGTGAGACCCACAGCGTCTCGATTTGAAGGGGTTAGGACCCCTGTAGACGAACCAGCAGTGGCTGAGTTTGAAAAGCCTGGCGACAATCTGTCCCCTGCTGCTTCTGCATTATTGCCACCTATGGGGGCTACTATCCCTAGCCCGACAATAGGCATAATGACTAAAGCGGATGCAATCGTAGGTTCTCCTGAACCTTCGACTGCAAATGATGAAGAAAAAGTGGATTATGTGACATCTTCTCACGTCGACGGTGTTGATGAGGAGGAAAGTGATAGTGGCGATAATCTTGTTGATTGGGCTACTCCACCACCAATCTCTTCTAACAAGGCATCGACTTATGACCTTCCTTCCCCTATTGGTAAACATTACCCATTATGGTCTTTCTGATATTTTCCTTCTTGTGTACTAACTGCCTTTTTGTGTAGGCTCCCCAGCTCGTGAAGCTGCTGATACGACATCGCCTCCCGACCAGTGGGCAACAACTACTTCTCTTCCCGAGCAAACACAGGCAATAATAACTTCTTTACAAGAGGAATCTTATCTATTAATGATTTCTCTCAAACCTGCGGAGACGGAGCATGTGCTAAGCTCAACCCAAGCGGGGACGCTCATGGTTCTCCCTTCAAGTCCTTCACAATTAGAGATTGTCATGGCTTCTCCGGCTTCTTCACGATCATCACCAACCATTCTTACACCGAGATCTACAACTTCAGGAGCCCCAGTGATGCCCGCTGTAGCTTCTCTAAGTCCGGTGGTCATTCCTTCCATGCTTAAAATTCTTATGCGACCGTTAGAGGAGATGATAAAGGTGGCGATTAAGGAAGTCAGTGCCGGACGAGCTTCATTTGATTCTGTCAGGCCAATACTCATGAATTCTCTGAACGGTATTCGATATGTGGACAATGCTCAATGGTTTCAGCACTATTCGAACAATGTCTCTTGCTTGGAAAAGGACTTGAAGACTTTAGAGGAGCTGCGCTGTGTTGATATTGCAACTCAGATTACATCGACCTTTGACGATCTCAAAGCTGAGGCTGCTCATAAGTATGAAGCTCTTCAAAAAAATATAGCTGAAAGGGAGCTCGAGATTGCATTTTTACAGGAGCAATGTGTTCAGAGGAACCGGTCCGTGGTTGCTTCTAACACTGCTATACAGATGTCTCGGGTGGAGATCGATTGATTAGAGGTGGAATTAGCCCGCCACAAGGCTAAGCTTGGTCGAGAGGAAGAAATCCTAAAAATGCTCATATTTAAAAGCGTGAGGTCCTACGCCACGTATCGCTCGTCGATCCAATCTCTTGAACTTGTCCAAAAGGAAGTTGTCTCGGCGGTGCCGGACGAGCATGAACTTCAGAAGAAAGCTAAAGTAATGGTACAAGCTGCTCATGAGGAGAAGCTTTCTGCTATTAAGTCTCGGCTCGCATATTTTAATTTTATAGGCCAAGAAGCTTAATTATGTATTGCTCTTTTTTTTTATAAGAACCGGGTTTTGCATCGCTTCTTAGTATTTCTGACTCAAATAAAAAAGATTTTGGCTTTTCCTTTACTTCTTGCATTTGTCATGTTCTAACTTGAAGCAATAAAATTGTCTAAGAAATGCCATAATAGGCTTGATTTAGAAAATTATCTTTATTATCACTTAAGATAATTTTAGAAAATTTCCATTTGCTGAGGGATAAGTATTTGTCATTCTCTCAGGATAGGACTGACCGATGGAATTCTTCCTGTATTATGTTTCTGCTTTAGACACTGAAAGAAATCCCTAAGAACCAGAGGTGTGGTATTAACTTGGCATGAATTTCCACATGAAGTGAATTCTAAAAATTTTGATTGTTACCACTAGGGATAATTCTGGAAAGAATTTAATCCGCTGGGGATTTTATGAGAACACTTATTATTCTTAAAGAAATAAAAAGGTTCAAATGAGGGGTCGATAAGTGAATTCGTCAGAGGTGTGACATTAACATGACAGGAAAATTATTACGACCGGGGCAATTTTGAAGACCTATCGCTCTATTAAAGAGAGTCGATAAGAGGATTTTGTCAGAGGTGTGATTTTAATATGATAGGAAAAATATTACGATCGGGGCAATTTAGAGGACCTATCGCTCTATTAAGGAGAGTCGATAAGTGAATTTTGTCAGAGGTGTGATTTTAATGTGACAAGGAAAATGTTGCGATCGGGGCAATTTTGAGGACCTATCGCTCTATTGAGGAGAGTCGATAAGTAAATTTTGTCAGAGTGTGATTTTAATGTGACAGGGAAAATGTTACGATCGAGGCAATTTTGAGGACCTATCGCTCTATTGAGCAGAGTCGATAAGTGAATTTTATTAGAGATATGATATTAACATGACAGGGAAATTATTGCGATGGGGGCAATTTTGAAAACCTATCGCTCTATTAAAGAGAGTCGATAAGAGGATTTTGTCTGAGGTGTGATTTTAACATGACAGGAAAAATGTTGAACATGATATCAGGGGACTTAGCGTCTCGTTGAGGAGAATTCTCAAGTGGTTTACCATCCGAGCGATGACTTATGATACTTGTGATTTGAAAAAGATTTTGAGAATTAGTGTCTCACTGTGGAGAATTGCTAAGTGTGTTTATCACCAAAGGCGACAAATTTTGGTATTCGTGATTTAAGAAAGGTTTGGAAATTTTATCACTCTGTTGAAGAGAGTTGATAAATTTGTTATTTACTACTCTGTTAGGGAGAGTTAATAAATTGACCATGATTTGAGTGATTAAGGGGACTTATTATTCTATTGATGAGAATCGATAAGTTGACTTTGATAGAGGAATTATCATCACATTAGGAGTGATGTAAGCTAAATTCAAGCTGTGGGGATGATGGTTGTCATAAGTGTGATGTTACTCTGACGAGAGTTTGTCAACTAAAACGACTTAGATTCTACTGACGAGATACAGAGATCTTGATTAACACTCTGTTAAAAGAATTCATGAACTTAGAGAGTAAGTGTCATCTTTGAAAATACAAAGGTGAATCCTTTGTTTGGATAATCCGCAACGCAAAGGTGACCCTTGCGTTTGAAGTTCGAAACGCAGAGTTAAGAACTCTCATAACGCAAGTCTGGGCCTAGCGTTTGGGGAATTTGAATGCAGAAATGAGTTCTGCGTTATGGTTGAGGTCTAAAAGACTTCTTATCTATTAACGCCGTGGATAGCGTTTCAGAACGGTTGGGATTCTTCCCTAGAATCATATACCACTTTAACAGCTCGACAGCTGTTTATAAATAGACCTGTATGGTCACATCAAGAGTCATTTGACTCTCTCTATTTTTAGATTGGTTCCAAGAACGAGAATTCTCGTTTAACCTCGATCAGATTTTCGACAAACTTCATCTTCTCCGACCATCTGCATCTTTTTTGACTGATTGCATCAATGGCGCCACGAAGAATGAGTTCCGGCTCCAAGAAGCTTAATAGAGCGACTTCAGAAACATCGCCGGCTGAGGATGCCGGTGGTGTTACTACTCTTGCGAGCGCCTTGCCGTTGCCGTCGTGTGGGCCTCGTTGTTGTGGTAAGTGGTAGACATAATAACTTGTTTCGACAAGTTTTCTGAAAACCCTAAATGGGTTCTTATCAACGAGGAAGATGACTCGTTTTGTTATAATTGGAACGCACAGTTAGAATTTTGTGTTAATTATGAACTCTGAGCGTGGGTTTTGGACTCTACATTTGAGATTAAAAATGTAGATCTTGAACTCTACGTTTAGGATTAAAAACACAGATTTTGAACTCTGCATTTTAGATTAACAACGTAGATTTTGAACTCTGTGTTTAAGATTAAAAACACAGATTTTGAACTCTGCGTTTAAGATTAAAAACGTAGATTTTGAACTTCG
The DNA here is from genome assembly GCA_022839385.1 of Asparagus kiusianus. Lineage (NCBI taxonomy): Eukaryota > Viridiplantae > Streptophyta > Magnoliopsida > Asparagales > Asparagaceae > Asparagus > Asparagus kiusianus. The sequence continues at coordinate 750,211 of BQKN01000183.1, forward strand.
CATTTAAGATTAAAAACGCAGATTTTGTACTCTGCGTTTAAGATTGAAAACACAAATTTTAAACTTCTGCGTTTAAGATTAAAAAATGTAGATCTTAAATTTTGTGTTTGAGATTAAAAACGCAGATTTTGAACTCTGCGTCAAAATCTAGTTTATTTTATTAGCAACTCCCATTAGTTACTAACTTCTATTTCTTATTTTACAGTGCTTTTTTCTAATATACCACTTTTTTCCAAAGCATCATTTCAGTTATACTGATGATCCAGACGTGGGGAAAGTATTTGGTCTTCATAGAGTAATTCCAATGTACACTTTCCCTGGCTTAGAGCGGGCACAGTTAATCAAGTTTGCCGGATGTTCCAATCTTAGGCTCTTATCACTGATTTGGACCTAGAAACACCCGCGGGTCATGATCAATTGGTCAAACCCGCGTTTTTGTTTGGGGACCATATCATAGCGGATGACAAAGTTAGACATGTAGAAGATTCTCATTTGCTGCGAAGAATCAACGATCGTCTCTTATTCCTCCCAAGCATGAAGAGAATGTATCCGCTTTCTTATTTCCTAAGCGTTGGTTGCCGTAGGGGCTTGGCCTTCGATCTTGTCAAAGAGAGGGAGAACATATCACTTGGGTCTGGTCGACAATCTCGTGTGTAAATTTATGGGCAACTCAAAGGTCTGAGGCCTGGGAGATTTGAGAAAAAAGATCTTGCTCAGGAAGTGCCTCTTCCAGCGAGCATCTTCATACGCCAGTTTATTGCTGTTCGGGGGAAATTTTCTATGCAAGCCTTTCGTTCTCCTAGCTGGTTGTTCTTTCGAAAAGATGGCTGGTGGACCCGGATGGTGGATTTTGTTCTTAAGGAACTCAAGGAGCCACTTGCTCAATCTGGCCTTACAACACCGGTGCTGGACACAAGGCGTGGGATCACCCAGAACTATCCTACCTTCTTTGCTATGCTGGAGCAGTATAATCCGGGCATCTGCACTTTCTTCACACCTGTTGGGGAGTTGGGATTTTCTCTCCATGAGATGCCTGCAGTATCAGGGCTAACCCTTAGGCAGATGCCCTATGAAGAATTCATTACAACAACTGAGGAGCTTTCTATTTTGAGAGCGGCTCATCCAGAGATATACGCCACTTTTTGGGAGTTGATGTGCCATTTTCACATCTGCGCTCAGGTTGTTGAGATGCATGGAGGTGGCCTCATGCAAACTGCCTTGGCAGATTATCTATTCTAGAATCTGGGTCAGAAAGATTTGATGGTGACCCGTCTTGCTGTAAGCTCTTCTAAGAGCATTAAAGCCCACATCAAGGTTCCTAATGGTACTTATAAGAACAAGTATTTAGAAGATGGATTTGAAGCTGACAGTGAATTTGAGAGCTTTCATTATCAAGCTGCAACTCCCATCTCCAATGCGGCCCTCCTTGCTGGCTTCCTGATGATATGGCTGAAGCGGTGTATCATGCTGTCGAAGCCGGTTAAGTCGATCTTGGCTGAAGTAGTATACCCAGCCGTTCTCCTGGCTCAAGGAAGACCTTTAAGTCTTCTTTCTACAATGACTGGTTGTTTGCAACGGGGCTTACGAGATCTAATTTCTGAACTCCTCGATATCAAGGAGATGAGTGTTGGGAGGAAAATTTGGAAGACTTCCTAACCCCGCGCACCCGTGCCCTATACTTATTTAGTGGCCTGGTTCATGTTATATTGTCCCTCGTTAATGATGGGGATCCTACACGATAGTGAGACTTCTGTTCCTTTCATGCAGAGGCTTGAGTCAGCCACATGGACGACTATGTATATAGTCCGGGCTAGACAACTCTTGTTTTTGGAGAACAATTATGATCTTTTTTGTTGCCGCCCTTGTTTTGATGGGGCTGAAGAAGAAGGCACGAAGTTTGGAGATGTGGTCTTCGAAGGCTCCTCACTCTTAAATACAGGGACTTTTCAATGGCTTCTCTCTATCAGGGTAGGTTACCTAGTTTTCTAACTGGGCGAGAGATGTATAATTAAACTATATGTTCCTTCGCGTTTTGCTCAAATCAGGAACTTATATGAAGGGGCTCGTGCTTGGTTTTTCTTTTCTGCCAGAGGAACTCATGCACAATTCACTCTGCCCAGCTTGCCGCCTAGCTATTCAACCGTTACGGACTTCCGTGATTGGTTTGATGAGGCTTCTTGAATCCCAGATTATGATGTATGCACTTTATGCATAAATGAGATTCGGGAACACTATAAATTGAGGAGTGGTTCTACTAGGACTCAACTACCATGAATAGAGGATTATCTATCCTATGAACGAGAAGCGGTCGGAATTGTAGAGATCCCAAAGGAGTTACCAGCCGCTGAGCCTTCTAAAGAAGAGGCCACTAAAGAAATTCTTGAGGGAGCATCCCTTCCTGAGCCCCGCTCCTTAAGATCATCAGGGAAGAAGGCCCTTACTGCTGAGGAGGAAGGCAAATATGATAGGAGAATTCGCAAGCGGAAGCCCGTTGTGGCCAAGAACTCTAAGAGGGCCAAGTTAATGGGAGACGCAATGAAGTCTGCACCTATCGCGCACTCGACTAATAGAGAGGACAAAACGCTTCGACCAATTCCTTCCATTCCTAAGGATGTGGGAGCCGGAGAAACGTTGCCTATTAGGGATTCAGGGTCTGCTTCTCCCCCTCTAGTCTAGAATCAGGGTTCGCATGAAGACTCTCCTTCCGAGGCTGTTCCCTAATCTACTCGTAATATATATACGGGTCTGATCTATCCGACTGCTCCTCCCCCACGCTTGAGAGCTTTGAGAGAGTGCATTAGGCAACTAGAGATGAAGATGCAGTTTACAATTCATATCGTTAGCTTAGGGCGGGTCCCCTTTGAACGCTTTAGACCCCTCCTGAATGAAAGCTTAACAGATATTAGAAGTTATAGGAATGCGTTCTGGAATAAGACCTGCAGGGAAGGTATCATCATTTTGGAAATAGAATTAGAGATGCTTTCGATTCTTCAACGCGACGATTTGGGTGAAGAAGTGGACCAGGCTCTTTCTACAGCTAAGGCTTCGAGAGCACAACGCCATGAAGCACTTTAGAAGAGTTTGTCTGAGAAAGAATCTCGCATTGCCAGCCTACAAGAGGAGCACCTTCAAATACAAACATACATGAGCAGCCTCGCTATGGGTATCCAGGATGCTACAGTAGAACTTGCTTGCATGGGTGTTGAGCTATCTCAGAGGAATGCCCAGCTGGCTGACGATATGGAAGTCATAAAAGGGTTAGCTGCTCACTGTGATAGGCTTCTCAAAGATTATTACAATGAGATCGTCGCTGCCGATAAGATTCGATGAGAGATTATAGAAGCAGCACTTGATGAAGAGGAAGTCAGGAGCAAGATAACCGAAGAAGCCAAAAAGGCTCGTGAGGAGAACATATCAGTGTTGAAGTCCAAGCTCAAGTCCTTTAGGCTGATGGGCTATTATGCTTAAGATTTAAATTGCTTTTAGCTGGGGAATAATTTTGTATCGTCTTCATTCCAATTCTCATCACTTTGTATCAAGTTATCAATATTAAATAAAAATGATATCATTTTGTCTTCCATCATCTCTTTGTTGTTGAATTTCCATTTAGGACAATGAACTCGAAATTCTTTTTATTACTACTTAGAATAATTCTAGAAAACTTCAATCGTCAGAGATGTAGTGTTAACTTAGCATGAACTCGAAATTCTTTTTATTACTACTTAGAATAATTCTAGAAAACTTCAATCGTCAGAGATGTAGTGTTAACATGACGATATACAAAACAGGAAAATTAAATATTTATTCCCAAAATACACTCTGACTTGGCAACCCCCAGCCTGACTTGACTAAAGTTTGAGAGTAAGAGAGGGGGCTACATGACTTACGGGAAGTATCTCTTAAGGAACTTCCCGTTAATTGGCATCATGAGCCTGTCTCCTTTTTGATCAATGAGGCGATAAGCTCTATTCGAATAGACTGATTCTATTACAAATGACCTTCCCCATTTAGGATTGAACTTTCCTTTGGTTTTGTGTGTCATCACCATGGGTCGTCTTACGGCTAAGAACAAATCGCCTCTCTTAAATATCCGTTCTCTAACCCTTTTGTTGTAGGCTTTAGAAATCCGGTCTTGATACAACTCGATTTGCTGCTGAGCTTGAAGTCGCTTGTCGTCTAAGGCTTCAAGTTCCTAAAGGCGCAGTTGATGTTTTTCTTCCTCTATCATTCCCGTTATGATAGCGAATCTCAGGGAAGAGATCTGAATTTCTAATAGTAATACAGCTTCGCAACCGTATACCAAAGAGAATAGCGTAGCTTTTGTAGGGGTCATCACCGTTGTGCGGTAGGCCCATAGACATTCGTCGAGTCTTTCGTCCCAATCGCGTCGGCTCTTGGAGACAAACTTTTTGAGAAGCTTCAGATGGTCTTGTTAAAAGCTTCTGTGAGGCCATTTGCTGGCAGATAATACGCCGTAGATGCAACACTTTGGATTCTAAACCTGTCACAAAATCTCTAAAATCTAAAGCTAACAAATTGTGTTCCGTTGTCGTGAACTATTCGTCTTAGGACTCCAAAGCGGTAGATGACGTGATGTTTGATGAATTTAACCACATTCGAAGTCTTGACTTCTTTCAGCGGGATTGCCTCCGCCTATTTGGAGAAGTAATCGGTCACGGCCAAAATAAATCGATGTCCTTTGAAAGTCAAAGGAGAGATTGGTCCTACGACATCTATGCCCCACATCTCAAATGGACAAGACGCAGATGTAAGATGTAAGTTCCCTGGCGCTTGATGGATAAAGTCACTATGAACTTGACACACGTGACAACGTTTAGTGTAGTCAACTACGTCTGAAAATATTTTTGGCTAATAATAGCCAACTCGTCGGAGGCGATCTCCCAACTTAGCCCCGGGTTGATGAGCTCCGCACATTCCATCGTGAGCTTCCTTGAGGGCCTCTTTTGCTTCCTTTTGTGAGAGGCATCGAAGCAAAACTCCGTCATGTGATTTATGATACAAGATTTGAGAAACTGCATCATAATAGAATCGGAGGGCCTTTCGTTTGATCGCGGTCGCTTCCTTGGAATTGTCGGGTAAAATTCTGTACACATCATAGTCGATGTACGGGAATCGCCAATCCCTAGATTTAAGCTCCATGGAGGTTGTGCAAACTTCTCTTGTCATTGTCTTGTCTGAACTTTCTTCTACAGGAAGCTTGGAACAATATAATTCGCGTCCGATGATAGGAATCATTGTTTCAACCCCTGGGGGCAATGCTAATGAGGTCGCCAACGAGGCTAAAGCATCTACATAAGCATTCTGAGCTCACGGAATATATCCAATGAAAAACTTTCGAACTTCTTGACTTGCTTTAGCACCGCGAAGTAGTACGGGATCAGATCCTCATGACGCACTTCGTATTCTTCTCGGACTTGATTTACAATCAGCTGAGAGTCACCGTAAGACTCGAGATGTCGAATGTTGAGCTCTTCTATAAATTGTATTCCTAATAGCAGAGCATTATACTCAGCTACATTGTTGGTGCAGGGCTCGATCAGGGAAAATCCCCTTGGGATCACGTAACCGTGTGGAGAGATGAATACTACTCCTACTCCCGCAGTAATTGCTCCATGAGGATTTGCTCTGGATGTACCGTCAAAGAATAACTTCCACACTTGCATAACTTCTTGAGTGACGCAAGTTTTGACAACTTCATTAGGCAATTCTTATATAGCTTAGATGTCCCTGGCACTGGGTGATCAGCTAGGAAGTCCGTCAACGCTTGACTCTTGACTGTTTTTTGGGGTATAAATTGCATGTCATATTGTGACAAGAGGATTGCCCATTAGGCAATTCTTCATATAGGTTAGATGATGGTTTTATCATCAGGACTCTTAAAGGATTTACCATAGAGATGATATGGATTGTTTGTCCAACCAGGTAGTGTGGCATCTTTTGGATAGCGAATACAAAAGCGAGACATTCTTTTTCCACCGGATTATATCGGTTTCAGCTCCTATCATAGTTCTACTTAAGTAGTAGATGGCTTGCTCTTGCCCTTGGTCATTGTTCTGGGCTAATAAAGCTCTAAGAGAATAGTCCATGGCTCTCACATATAACAGGAATGGTTTTCCCGATATTAGGGCCACAAGAACCGGCGGTTGAGTGAGGTATCTCTTAATCTCCTCAAATGCTCTTTGGTAGTCTCCATCCCAAATGAACGATATTCCCTTCTTCATGAGCTTAGAAAAAGGTTGGCATCGTCTGGAGAGATTTGTTATAAATCTCCGAATGTAAGCCAGTCTGCCTTGCAAACTTCTGAGTTCTTTGAGATTCTTCAAAGGCGGCATGTCTTGGATAGCACGAACTTTCTCTGGATCAAGAGAAATCCCCTTGGATGTAACTATAAATCCTAGGAATTTTCCGCTTGATACCCCAGGGAATGATTTTGTTGGGTTCATCTTTAGCTGATGTGTTCGCATGATGTCGAACATCGCCTTCAAGTTTACGAGATGATCGCCTTTGTGTTGTCTTTTCACTGCTATGTCATCAACGTAACATTCAATCTTTTTGCGTAGATGTTCGTGAAAGATTGTGTTCATTGCACGTTGATAAGTTGCACCCGTGTTTTTCAATCCAAAGGGTATCACTGTATAGCAATACACCCCCAGTGGTGTTCTAAAAGCAGTATGTTTTTCATCCTCAGGATACATCTTGATCTGATTATACCCAGAGAATACATCCATAAAAGGCATCCTCTCATATTCACAGGTGTTGTCGATCATAATGTCCATGATGGGGAGTGGAAATTCATCTTTTGGACAAGTTGTATTGAGGTAACGAAAGTCAATACATATTCGAACCTTACCGTTTTTATTAGGAACTGGAACAATATTAGCAATCCAGTCTGGATGCTGTTCCTCTCTGACAAAGCCTGAGTCTATAAGCTTTCTAACTTCTGACTCAATAGATTCCATGATCTCTGGACGAAACCGGTGTTGTTGTTGTATAACGGGTTTTGCATCCGGATCAATGTTGAGACGATGCATGGCTACTTTTGGGTCAAGGCCAGGCATATCTTCGTAATTCCAAGCGAAGACATCTATATATTCTCAAATGAGAGATATAAGGTCCTCTTTCTCGGATGGTGATAAGCTTTCACTTATGAAGATAGGCTTAGGGTCGGATTCATCCCCATGTTGACCTGGATCACTTTATCTTCAGTAGGCGGTTCGCGCTGTTCGAAACACATATCCCATAAGATGTTAAGGCATTTGATCCAATGGTCATTGGTTGATTCAGTCAATTCTTCGTCACCTCCTGCCTCTTCATCTGGATGACTAGTTGAAACCATGTTCACGGTCAAATTTCTAAAGAAAGATCCGACGCTGACATCGGATTCCCACGATGATGTTCCAGATGAATGATCTTAACATAGACAGTTACTGGTTTCATTTTCTGAAAGAGAGGGAGTTGTGACATAGCCCACACCTCTTCTGGTTTTTTGATAATAATTCGGAGGTTTTCCTTCGGGAGTGAGAGACATTCGGACGGGCGTTCGTCTTCCTTTCCTGAAGTTTAAACCCTGTTTTTTATTAAAGTTGTATCCCATTCGTTTCATCAGATGTATAGAATTAGGCTCATGTTAATGGAATTGAGGAATCCCATTATCTTCTTCTGAACTTCCTCGTTTGAGTAATTCAGGTTTAACTTTACTGAAATGGATCGGCTTTTGCCCTTTTTTTGGACGAGACTTTAAAGAAAGCCTTCTGGGCATCTTCTACTTCTTCATCTGAAGCGAAGGATGACTTAATCAGTAATGTGAGAGATACCTCTGCACACAATATATGCTATGGGTCGGTACCTGTATTAAGACAATTCACTATTTGTTCATTTTTAGAGGACACATCAGATAAGTACGCCCAAATAAAATCTTCATTAATGCACCGCTCGCCCTCACTCGGTATATTATTATTATTCTCGACCTGACCCATTATATTTAAATTCAACTCTCATGGACAATCTTCTTTAGGGTCTGGCTCGACGTCGGCTTCATTACCACTGTCAACATCTTCTTTCTCCTATGATTCTGAGTAGAAGACAGAATCCGTATGGAAATTTTCCACTCCTCTGAAGGGATACTTTTTCGCAATCAGGGTTCGAACTTCTTCTTCATCATTGGCATACTTCATGTCCTGATGCAGGGTAGACGGGAAAATGCAGTTCGCGTGAATCCATGGTCGTCCTAATAATAGATTGTAAGATGTGTCCGCATCTATGATGTAACATGTCACCTCGGACTTGAGATCTCCGATTTGACACCTGAGCTTGATCTTCCCTAGAGGTCGGGTATTGTTGGCGTTGAAACCGAAGATAGTGGTCTGGGTGGTGTTCAACCGATGCATGGGAATCCCTAAGACCTGCATGATCCTATAAGGCATGATGCTGAGTGCTGAGCCCGGGTCAACTTGAACACGGCTGATTTCTGAGGACCCAATATACCCTGTGTAGTACAAAGGTCTATTATGCTTGTGTTTTACTTGCATATCGTCCTGAGTGAATGATATGCATAGTAGACTTCTTGCTGCTTGCAGACATTGCAGGCAAGATTGGGCTTCCAAAGCTTCAGGAGTCGGAGTAACTTGTGTAATAAAGCTTTCCATGTTTGTTAAAGCTTCAATCAGAGCTTCCTTGGTAGTTTTAGACAACATCAGAAGCTCATACAGGATAATTCTGGCTGGTACGTTAGCTAACTGCGCTATGACGTTGAACTAGAAGGGAACGTTCGATTCCCCAACCTCTTGAAGAAGGTTTTTATTGTACCAGGTTTCCTTTTGTTTCCCTTTGTCGATTGTCTTTTGTGGAACAGAACCCCCAGCATCTTGGTGTTTTTTTTCTGCTTCTTGAGCATTCTGATCATAGTCTTTCAGGTAAGCTTTTTCTGACCGGGTTTCAGGATTGCCTCCCGAATATGCTACAAGAACAATCCTTTCTTCCTCTGAGTCGGTGAGGGGTTTGAGATGATCATTATTCTCATTCATGGAAGGGCTAATCATGTTGGATGACTTATCCTTGCCTTTTTTCTTTTTGGACAAGGTGCTCGTCCACTATTGGTCTTCAGCCAGGTCGGGATGGACCCACATGATCTCCATTTTTAGGGTAGTGAGAGGTACCAATTCCCTATGCTTCTGACTATGTAAGTTAGTGTTTTTCATATGCATTTCCCCTTTATGGATGGGGATAACACCGTCTGCAGCTACTATTAGAGGGAAATCACCGAATTAGACCGCTATTAAGTTCGTGGATACGGTGTTGTTTTTCGGGCTTTAGTGTGAGAACGTTAGCATTCACCAAATTTTATAAAATATCTTTGAAGACATAACATTTTCTGGTAGGATGTCCCAAGAACCTATGATAACGACAGTAATTGGGGTCATCCACCTTCCCTACTTCATCTGGTTTCCTGATCTCAGGGAGCTGTAGTTTGTTGTTCTTCCGAAGTAGCTGGAACAAAGTGTCCACATGCTCCTCTCTGAACGAGTATTGCTTCGGTGCTCTTTGTTGGTTTGGTGCTTTGCCTGGCTTTGCAGGTGGTGTGCATGTGTTGGCATCGATAGCCAAAGTCTCCTTTCCCTTGGAGCGTGGGGCATTGTTATGATTACGTTGCTTTTGTGGCTTGGGTTGAGTAGCTTCTTCAGCCTTGACCTGAGCAACAATTTCTTCGGCTTGTTCTCTTTGCGACACTAGTTGTCTCTAGGAGTGACATTTTGTTACCCCCATTTGAGCGAGGAGTTAGGTTTGCAAATTGTGCCTGCAAGTTTCAACCAAAGTCGATTGGATCATACCTGATGGGCATCGCAATGCCATGCTACGGAATCTTTCCACATAAGTTTTAATGGACTCTCCCTTCCTCTACTTGGTGGCGAGGAGGGTTGGGATGGAAACTTCCGTATCATCTTCAAAGAATCTGGCTAAAAAGAGCCTTTCTAGATCTACCCATTTTTGAATGGATCCAGCAGACAACTTCATGAACCACTCGAAAGCAACACCCTTAAGGGTGATGATGAACAAACGGGTCAGGATAGCGTCGTTTGCCACTACGTCCACAGTCTACGACTTGAAGTAGTAGATGTGTTGGTTTGGTGGTCCTGTACCGTCGAAAGGCTACAGAGTTGGGGCCTTAAATTTTAGCGGATAGGGAACCGTGTCCTATTCCGCTGGGTAAGATCGTACTACTCCTTCCTCACGAAGCTCACTTCTGTTGGTGATTGCGTTAAGGCAGGCTTCTAGCTCATCCACTTTAGATGACTGAGGATGTAGCTCTCTCTCCATCTCCTTTTCGTTTTCAAAAAAGGATTCCATGTTGTGAGTTTCATGATCTGAATTCTCGTGCGCCTTCTATTTTCCCTTTGGAATGGTCCTCCGGGAAGATTTAGGCCTTTGGCCTTTTTCTGCAAGGAGCTGGGCCAACATATTCTTCATCTGAAGAAGGGCTCTTGCTGTGGTTGAAGCATGACCTGATGCTCATCGACTCTCTTTGCTAAGTCGTCATGGCCTCCAGTCAATTAAGTAGGAGATTCTCGTGCCATGACGGAGCTTGATGATTGAGAATCAACAATTGCTGAATGTTCGTCATCTGAAGTAATCCCCTTGGCTAACTTTTGATAATTAACCGAGCGGATGGCTCCTGTCCGAGTGTGAGTGCAACGATATATCCCTTCAAACTCATCACAGATATCCTGGACAGTCGGAGAGTGGCTTCTTTCTAATTCATCAGAATTAGGAGCCGAGGCTTTCCCTCTGCCTATCATATTAATAGTGACCTTGGGATGTTCAGCTTCAGAAATATTCTTCTTATGATGACGTTGTCGCTTGGCAGGCGTGGCGATATTTGTCAATCTATCGAATATAGATTGCCGAGGTTCAGGTGCACAGCAAGGGCATTCTGAAAGAACTGCGGAAATAAGCTGCTCACATTAACATGAATAAGCTACTTGCCGTGCCGGTCTCCCCCTAGAGAGTAATTCACACAAGTCAGAGACTTGGGAAGAATCTTTCTCTATGTGTGAAGATGAAGATGGAACTTCCTGCCCCTGAGTGGGTAAGATCAGTTCTTGATAACGTGAATCATAAATCCATGTCGACCTTCTTGAACTCGACGGACCATGTCGCATTCTTGAGAAGAAACGTGATCACGTTTAGATTTATAAACACCAGGCTAAAGCCTGCGTTTAGCTGATGAAACAGACCCTTAAGGGTCATATTTGATTGAACGCACTCATGAAGTGTGCGTTTGGTTGGTGAAACAGACCCTTGAGGGTCATGTTTTGATTGAACGCACTCATGAAGTGTGCGTTTGGTTGATGAAACAGACTCTTGAGGGTCATGTTTTGATTGAACATACTCATGAAGTGTGCGTTTGGTTGATGGAACGTGCCTTTGGGAGTCACATTTTGATTTTGAAACACATCACTGAGGCGTGCGTTCACTTTTGAATACACACTCCTGGGGTGTACGTTCTGGTTTTATAATGCACTCATGAGAGTTACGTTTTTCTTTGGAGACACACTTTTGAGGTGTGCGTCTGGATTGAACAATGCACCACTGGGGGTTGCATTTAAGTTGGATTACATGAGGTTCGTAATCGGGCTCATTTCCACAAAGTGTGCGTTCTGGTGTAGAAACGCAATGTTCGGGCAAAGCCTCAGGAATACAATCTTCGTGTTGGGCAAGAGATCGGTTGTTTCGTAAGTGCGCTCGTCGTATGGATCTTCTCCTCCGATGAGCAGTATTCTTCTTGGCTTGTTTCAAAGCCTTAGCAGCAACGTCATCGACATTTATAGAAGTCGCCTCTTCCATAGGCCTTTTGTGACTCGTAACACGTCATGTTGATGCGGACGTGGGATTTTCAACTCGTCGAATGAGTTTGGTAGAGGCTAAGCCCGCTCCTTTAGAAGAGGGGTTGTTTGATGAATATTGACCAAAGGAGAGGGTTTTCTTTGGTATTTTAGCAGCAGTTGTGATCTCTTTGGAGATCTTACAGGTGTTATGCCTAGCCTTGAGGCTAAGCGATCCAGAGGAGAGGGCTTCCTCATACTTGGCTTGATCAAACTCTACAACGAGAGTTTCAATGATTGTTCCAGCGAGATGAACATCGAATTGCATCACCACTTCTTCGTCAGAGAAGCTCGTCCCCAACGGAGTCGCCATCTTTTGTTTGGTGAAAAATTTATAGTAAAAAGAATAAAAAAATAGACTTTTATTCTCTCGATCTTAATTATAATTGGATTCCGATTACGAAAGATAGGAGAATGATCTGGATTCTCTCCTTTGTTTAATTCTGGGTTCTTCACGGTGGCGATGTAGTATCTCATTCGAATGCTCGCGTCGAATTTTCTCTCCGTTAACGATCCACACGTCTTGTCTTGCTGGAACAACTAACTTGCGTGGAAAGTTTGATTAAGAACTCTTGACGAGTTATGTAACTCAGAGCGAGTTGAAAACTCTGTGAAAAGAGTTATTGAAACCGAATAATCGGTTAATAAACTAAGTATCTTGATCCTTTGCTGCTGGTGGATACTCCAAGATCTTCTTGTTGCTACGAACTTCTCTCTAACCGATCTCCTAGATGATCTGATCTAAAAAATCCAACCAACCCCTTTACTTGGTTGAGTAATGCGGTTATTTATAAGGGGATAAGGGGTGTAACCGACCCCTAAATCCGCTCCTAAGTGGGCAAAAATCCCTCAAAACGTAGGATAAATGATTTTGACGCCATTCAGCTTATGTTTGAACAAGTCAAATGCCTAAATCAGCATTACAGGCTTTAACTCTGTGTCTTAAACTTGAGACACAGAGTTGGGTGCTTGCTAAGAATTGAAAACGCAAGGCCCGCTTGCGTTTTGGGTTCTAACTCTACGCCTCAGACTTGTGACACAGAGTTGGGTATCTGCGGAGATAATTGAAACGCACAGGCCGCTTGCATTCTGGGTTTTAACTCTACATCTTAGACTTGAGACACAGAGTTGGGTATCAGCTAAAGATGGGAAACGCACGGGCCATTTTACATTTCGTTTGATTGAAGGTGGAAAACGCACGGGTTGCCTGCGTTTCAAAAACTGACACACACAGGTAAACTCTGCATTTAGAAGGGGCTTGTGATCTATAACCTCTTCTGTAAAATGTTGCAAAAGACCATTGTTCAGTGATCTTTGCCTTGGCTGTTTTGGGGTATGAAAATCGTCAGATTGTAACTCTCATAGTTAATGGTAAAGACCACTGAATAGAGTTTTTGTTAGTCATCGGGAGGGTCGTTGAATCATAATTCCTCTCGATCTATGTGAAAAGTCCTCTATTTGTAGCTTTCATTTGTTGATAGGAAAGTCATTGGATTGTAACTTTCTTTGTCAATATGTTGATGGAAGCTTGATAATGATTAGTTATCTATTATGATTTTTAGACAGCCTACAGGCATCTAAAAACTTGATCCGCCATTGAAGGCGAGATTTTTATGACCATTTGTGGTCTCTCCGATGAGCTTTCATCGTTGGTGGCGGGGTTCTGTCAGCAGCCATTAATGGCGCTTATTGTGGCGAGCTTTGCTCTTTGGGCGGGGTTGACTTAGCCTTTTTAGGCTTCTGCGAGCTTCGCTCTTTTGGGCTTCTGTAGTGGAATCTTGGATGAAGTTCGAGGTTTTAGCTTATAAATAAGATTGTTTGCCTCCCTCTTCTTCACTTTGATTTAAAAAATTCTTCTACTCTTCTTCAAACCTAAGTCTTCTAAAAAATCTCCAAAGTTCATCATCAATGGCTATTCGCCATGCTATTTCCAAGGGGAGAAGCTCTGCCCGAGGGGCTCATCGGCCTAGTGCTGATGAGGTGCCGGTGCAGCTAGAGATAGCAATGGGTAAGTGTCGAACCCATCTATGGCGATCTTCGGATCACAGTCTTAGACCATTGGGCTATAAACAATGTCTCACGGCATCTAAAAACTTGATCTGCCATTGAAAGCAAGATTTTTATGACCATTTGTGGTCTCTCCGACGATCTTTCATCGTTATGGCGGGGTTCTATTAGCAGCCATTAATGGTGCTCATTGTGGCGAGCTTCGTTCTTTGGGTGGGGCTGGCTTAGCCTTTTTGGGCTTCTCCAGTGGACTTCGTTTAGGTAGAGTTCATTGCCTTGTTTTGAGTGATCTTCGCTAAAGTGATGTTTGCCAGTTTTGGGTGACTTTTGCTTAAGCGAGATTTGCCTGTTTTAGTTGGACGAATTCATCAACTTGAAAAAATGAATAAAGTTCATTATTTTTGGTTGAACTCCATTTCATATTATTAATGCTTAGTCGATATAGATGATTTTTTGGATGTAAGCGAGGTTCACCTATGCTCTTGAGTATGACGGCTGAACTTGGTCTTCGTCTGCTAACTTAATTGTCATCTTCGTCCAATTACATATTCAAGGGCTCTTATGAATTGTCACAACCATTTTGGTCATGATGGGACTCACGATCCTAAAGTGATGTACATTTTTGATGGGAGCGTCCTACTATCCCTCGACGGCAGTGGTCAATAAAGGATTAAGACCATTCGCATGGGTAGCTATAAGACTTTGCGGGAGATAATCACTGATGCAAAGTTCTCCGTCCCTCATGAATATGTATTGGTGAAGCCACATTTCCTCTTCAGAGACAGTGCCCATGGTGGCAACTCTCTCTTCCACTGGGGAGGAGTATTGGTATTATGCTCAGGAAGATTGTCGATTTGATTTGCCAGCAATAGTGTGTTAGGTCACCTTCTTTTTCTTGCATTGCCTCGCTGTGCCTCGCTTCATGCACTATAACCTCACAAATAGGGAGGATAGTGTTAAAATATGCATTTTGAAGCATGAGGGTGGCTTCCGTAAAGAGGGACTCTTTGAGACTAACATCATAGGGCTGCATCTAGGCTTCATGAATGAGGACACGCTAGTCAATGAAGTTGCTGCTGTCCCAAACACCTTTACGAATGAACTTGCCAAAATCGATGATTAGTATCCTGATGGGGATGCCAGGTTCACTGGCTGGATTAGATCGACAGATACCTAGTGGTGAGCTTGTTTAGTAGACTTCACTCTTGTCACTTTTGAGGGTGCTGAGATTTGCGCACTGATTTTTTATGGCATTTTGGAGCTGTACAATAGCGATAGCAACACCTTATTCACTCTGGTGGGGGGTATCGGGATCATTCTTCATGAGATGTTTGTGGTGTCTCATTTACCGATGGGGATCACCCGTACGAGGAGTGTTTTCCTACTAATAAGGAGTTACGCACTTTCTCTCATACTGCTTATGTTGCAAAGGCATTTTGGGAACTAGTCTGTCATTTTCTCATTTTCTAGAGATCTACGGGGAGCACCGGTCATGACTATGCCATACCTCATGTTCTTTGAGCGAAAAACCCATTCGCTAATGTTAGTAAAAAAAGAAAATATAGGTCCAATCCTTCTGGCCACGGATGTTGATGTCGAGACTTGCATCTTGAAGGATGGCTTCGTATTGCACATTGCTAACTCTGAAATGTGCGGATTTCATGCTGGTGATCAATTTGAGAGCTTCCATCACCAAGCGAAGGAGCCAATATCTGAGTTGGCATTGCTAGCAGGGTTCTTCTCTATTTGGCTGAAGGGTTCTTCTCTATGATAGGGACAAGATGCTATACCATGTCGTATTGTTAGCCTCTCGATACAACTTAGCTCTTCTACCAGTGATGGTGTGCTGCATACATCATGGCCTAAGAGAATTAGCCACTGAATATTTGAAGCAGGGAGATAGATGCCCGAGGAATGAAGTGCCCAATCCTAGGGTGGAGTTACCATATATATTTTTGGTGATATGGTTCACTCAGCACTGTCCTCACCTGATGTCAACTGCTATGCTTAGTGGTGGGAACGTTGCCTTACTTTAGAGGTATGAACATTCGAAGTGGCTGGCTGAGTACCTTGTCATAGTCCATAAAGTTCTTCAAAACAAGGACCATTATCATCTTTACCTTTGCTTCCCCTCAATTGACTGTGTTAGTCCTAGGGACGAGTTTGAAGACGACATGAGTAGTGAGCGATTCACTTGCTTGCCTAGTGGGTGTTTTAACTGGTTGGTAAACATTCGACCAGGTCACCTCATCACTAGATTGAATGGTACGGAGTGCTACATCGAACCCTATCTGCCATGTAGATTTACCTACTAATTTGGCTACGATCAGCTGTACGTCGGGAATTAGAATCCAGGATTGCTATGAACAAGAAGCTTGATGGACGGGGCTCGTGCTTGGTACCACTTTATTGTAGAGGCTACAGAAGCTTGGTTCTCGCTTCCCTAACACATGCCTAACTTTTACATGATGTTAGGATTTTGCAAGTGGTACAATGAGGTGATTGTTCCTCCTCTCAAAATTTAGGTGAATAAAACTGGTTTGTATTGGATCTCCTTACGGTATAATGAATTATCCAGGAAAGGTTCAAAGAGTAGAGCTCCTAGACTTTAAGAATTCCTAGTGAAAGGTGTGCCAGATAAGGATTGGGAAGAACCAAGTAAACATCCTACTCCTCAAAGGTAGGTCGACATCAACATCCGGGAGCCGACTGAGCTAGTGGTTCGTCAAGGAGTACCTCGTAGAGGACGGGGGAAAATAAAGAGGTCATTACATATTCCATCCGCTATCTTTGAAAAAGCAACGCTTAGCATCTCCTGAGGCTGAGCCTGTACCTAGAGACTCTTTGAGGATTAGGGAGGAGTCTCCTGTAGTCCTAGTACATGGACCAAGGATTGACTCTTTAGGTGATTTCTGTTTACATGTTCATGACTTTCATCTTGGATTGCTTTTAGCTGATGCGCTTCTTTTATGCAGGTAAGGAGCCCATTCCTCTAGACAATAAAGAGGAGCAAGTGGATTATGGACATGACTGAGCCTGAAAATACAAGCGATGCTGGTAACGTCAGCTGTTCTTCGTACATGCTAGGTACTTTCAGTAATCTTGTGTGGTTGTTCCACTTTGGTCACTGATGTTCTATTTACTTAACAGATGACGATCCTGATTTTAAAGCTATGGGTGAAGTAGCCCCGTCGTCGTTTTCTACTGGTGGTCAATTCAAATTGGTAGTTGATTTTGAAAGAGCTTTCGACACCTTAGAATCTACGCCTACCATTGATACAACTGAAGCTCCCGCACCAGTACCTATTTCATCGGTGCAACAAAGATTAATCATCTCTGGGTTTTCTGAAGAAAATGATGGAGCTTCAATTTCTCCAGTACCTACTGGGGGTGAAAGGGTAGCATCACCGAGTCCTAGGCCTATGTCTAATGAAGGTCCTACTATTGTGGTAGCTGATGAGCATAAAGTCTCATCCACAGGTGTTGAAATTATGCCTGAGGATCTACCGATGACCATGGTGATGGTTATGAGGACTACAGTTTCATCTATTACTACAATGTCTATGACAACATCTGCTATGTTAGACATCTTGGTCTCGCTCACACCGTTCTTGATATCTGGCAATGAAAGGACACAAGTCTTGCTGGCCATCTCTCCAACTATCATGGATGCAATGGTGGTTTCCACAGGAGAAAGCTCTTTAAGTCATGTGCAGGTTCCCCAATCTCCTAATCCTGAAGATTTGATCGAAGTGGAGATAAAGATCTTGACTGACAACATGATAAGACTACTTAGTCAGAGTGTTGTAGCTGCTTTGAATCTGCAAAGAGGCTTATCCGTTCACACTCTTAAATTGTTGAGATGCTAACTTGCTCTTCTGTCATCAGCTATTAGTTCGGTTTGCACTGAACCCTTTAAGATTGAGATTGACAAGGTTAAGCTCTATCTTCAAGAGTTGTAGGAGTTTCGTATAGCTAATCTTGATAGCATTCCTGAGATTGAGTTTCGTCGTCTCTTGGTAGCCCATCATAAGGCTGAAGAGTCTGCTCATGCAGAAATGGAGCAGATCAATGTGAAAGTCTAAGGTTTGAATAATAGTATTGCATCTGCTAACAATCAACATGTAGAGCTTCAAGATGCTATCCAAGAAAAAGATGCAACAATCAATGAGGCTAAGGCCGCCATTGCCACAGCTCAGGTGTGCCTGCAGGCAGCTCAACGCCAAAAGGAGGAGCTTGAGCTTAGCCTATTGGAGTTGGCCAAAAAGTGGGACTCTCAGATTGCGGAGCTTTAGGCTGAGACAAAGAAGCTTTTAGTTATTAGATCTCAGGCCATTCCCGTCGATCCTAGAGTCTTGAGGGAATAGGCCCAGAAGGGTGTTCATGAAGTTAGGGATGCACAGATTGCTGAGTATGTTACACGGATACACACTTTTTATCCACTTTCCCTATAATGGTCTTTTTGTAACAATTTTAGTTTTTTCAATAAATAAAAGAACTTTTTATCTCCTTTGATGTGTGTATGATAGAGGTGTAATGTTAATTTATCATAGTGACATCTTTGCTGGGGATAATGATGTTGGGATCAAACTAGTAGAGGTGTAATGTTAACATAATAACTTGATAAAGTTAACAATGTTCAGATGTGTAATATTAACATGACAGTGTGAGGATGTTTGACAGAGATGTAATGTTAACCAGTCAAATAGGATGACTGACAGAGGTGTAATGTTAACCGGTCAGTTGAATCAAACTGATAGAGGTGTAATGTTAACATATCAGGTTTGTAGAGTTAGTATTCTTCAGAGGTGTAATGTTAACATAATAGTACTAAGGAATTTTGACAGAGGTTTAATATTAACGTGCTAAAGTGAGTGACCGACAGATGTGTGGTGTTAACTAGTCGGTTCATAAGAGTCCAAAGGATGACTACCGTTTGGAAGTATAATGTTAACTTAACGGGAGGAAATCGATAGAAGTGTAATGTTAACTAATCGATTTTGATTAGAACAGGTTTGACAAAGGTGTAATGTTAACCGGTCAAATTCGCTAAGATAGGTCGACAGAGGTGTAACCGGTCGACGAAATGGCCTGACAGAGGTGTAATGTTAACCGGTCATATTATTTAAAATGAGAAACAATTTAGAGGTGTAATATTAACATGACAGTTTGGTCAAGTTGGTACTATTCAGAGGTGTAATGTTAACATGACAACACATGGATGTTTGGAGTGGACACTGTTAAGAGGTTTAATGTTAACATGACAGTGTGAGGATGTATTTGGAGTGGACACTTTTTAGAGGTGTAATGTTAACATGACAGTGTGATGATGTATTTGGAGTAGAAACTATTCAGAGGTGTAATGTTAATATGACAGTGTGAGGATATTGTAGGCATCAAAAATTGCCTATAGGTCTTCACGAAAAGCTCAGTGTTGAAGAACAACGATGAACGTCACTATCCGGTTCACAGGAGTTCGATTGATGTCGGTGAACGCTTGAAGTGAATCGACAAACTAACAGAATTTCGGAATAACGAAGGTACATGCTAATCGGGAGCCCCGCGATGTTTACAAAAGGAACAACGCCCTTCGTGTCTCATTCGTTCTACAGATGACCCAACCATCGGAACTGATAGAACTCCTCGTCTGCTTTCCAACGCACTTCGAATCACTCAAATCCGAGTTCGGACGAAGAATTCACAGCGGAAGCGGACAAATACACCATAACGGAGTGTCTCGGACCAACCTCCTCAAGCCTATAAATACAAGCCTTAGACCCTTATTTTTCAGATCTGGAGTTTTGGAGAATTGGCGAAGCCCTGCCGGACTGAAGAGTGATCGAGTTCTTCAACGCAAGAGATCGAGAGTCCTCAGATCTGCATCACCCGTACCCGATCCTTAGGATTATCCCGTTGTGGTAATTCTAAGAAGAGCAATTATCTCGCTTTTATCGAGATAGGCGCTTCTGTTTCTAGATCTCCTCGCGGATCGACAAAGCTCTGCTGGATTCAAGGCTCAGAACTAAAGAAGATCAAAGCTTTGGGACTTTGAGGACTTGCTTTTCCAGATCTGGTGCTCGGCGATCGTCAACGCCAAATAAGGCAAGAGTTCGAGAGGGACCGGATCTCAGATCTACGTAGGCATCCTCCGAATCAAAGGTTGGTCTTTGATCCCGAGAATCGGGCGATTATTTCCTTGGTGAACTAATTCCCCCCCGGCTATTATTTCCTTGGCGAAATAATACCCGTCATACTACGTATATCCGATCGGATCTAGATCGCGCGGTGGTCAACAGATAAACCCCGGCGCAGGCGAAGAACCCACGCAAGCGAGTGACCGTAAAACAGGAGCTCGTGATTTGTTCGACAAACAAGGAGAAAAAGTTGTAATTTTTCTTTTCTTTATTTGATTTTCGTTGTAACCGGATCTTATAAAAAGACCGGATCTTTGTAACTAAAAACAGTTATTTGAAGATAGCAATGGAATCGATGAAGAAAGATACGATTTTTCCCGCGAACAATCTGGCGACCACAGTGGGAGCCGCCGATCTCGCTACCGAGATCGGAGCGTCGCAGCCGCGGACCTCAATCCCGGTTGTGGAGGAGGTCGAATACGAGTTCGACCAGCAGAAGTTTGAGGAGTACCTGTCGTCCTCATCCGGATCTGTCTCCCTCCGCAAGTCCAAGAAGTTATCCTCCAGGAGAAAAGCTCGTTGGTATGAAGATGTCGAAAACACCAACGAAGATCTCACCCTGTTTGATGCCAAAGTCGCATCGGGTGAGATTCCTCCAACTCCCAACCAGGTCAGATCTGTTCTGGCCAATTCTTCCGCCGCAGAGGGTATGGTGACTCTCTCGAAGAGAGCCCACTAAAGGCAACGTCAACGCCTTGCGAAACAATTCGCGAAGGCAATGGAGTTTGTTGACGGGATCCGCTACAATGCGGATCTGAAGAACAAAAGAGGCAAACAGCCTCAACAACAGATGAACGGCGGCTCTTCCAAGCCACCAACGATGGAATGGGTCCGTGTCAAACGGAATCGTTCAACGCTGGAGGAGCGCATTCGCAAGCGCCGCACACTATTAGCGCAGGCACGGGCTCAAGTTGAAGAAGCCCATAGAAAGCTGCAGAAAGAAGTGGCCAAGAAACCGCCACCAACTCGCAAAATTTGGGGGCCAAAGTCTGAAGCGGCGATTCAGGCTAAGGAACGACAACTGCAGCCTTCAAAAGTTCAACCTCCGGCGAACCAACCCAAATCGCCGATGATTTCCACAACTGCTCTGGGAGATCCCGCAGGACCATCCCAAATAAGGAAGTCAGTCTTGGAGCACCTCGGTCTACTTCCCGAGAAGCCAAACAAAGCTCCAGTCCAAGAACGTTTGGGTCCAATAAAGAAGCCCCGAACGATTCAACATGCTGTGGGTCGCCGCAACCCTCAACATGACAAAGAGATCAGGCAACTAAGCGCACTACTTTGCGCATTGAAGTCCAGGAGCCCGCTAAGGATTCACGCCCACAAAGGCATGTTTCGAGGCGTGTGACTCTCGAAAGCTCGAAGAAGGCAATTCACCCTCAGAAGGAAACGTTGTTGTCCGATGACGATGGCGTTATACCTGAGAAATCGTGCCAACACACGATAGGTTACTCCGACCTGCAAACCGATGAGTTGTACTATCGTGTTGGGGGTACGAGTAAAACAAGGAAAAGGAGTCCCTGAGAATTGACAACTCAATGTCCTTGTGCAAAACTCATTCGGGCAGTATTGTCTGAGTGCAACTGCATCAAGGCAGTTCCCCAAAGAGTTTCGGTTTTCGAAAGACTCAGTATCAAAACGCCAAAGCCAAGGCCTAGGCGTTTCCGACAAAGAAGAACAGCGGTTAAAGATGGAGAATTTCCGAGGGTCACGACTAACATGACCAGCAAAAGGACATCGACACAGGGTAATCCCGAGCCGATTCTGAAAATACCTCGGCATGTAACTCGTCTGCAGTCCGGAGCCATCATACGAGCAACCTATGGTAGGGTTCGGACAAGACTGCCTTCGGAAGACGAAGAATCAGATGCTCACTCTGCAATCGCATCAGATAACACAGTGTCTAGTGAAGGACAACCCCGCGAGTCATTTATGATAAGCGCGGAACAAGTGGCCAATATGCTTGAAGAAGCCATGGCTAAATAACAGGAGAGCTTCAGGTTCGAGATGCAGATGGCCATGCAGAATATGAGAGAAATGCATGACCAACAGATCCAAGCGCTGATAAACTGGCAAGGTGAGCCAAGTCGTCGTAACCAGGTTAATCAGGAAGAGGAGGACACGCATGCAGATGAAGCTCACAATGCCAATAATCCTCCCGTCAATGCAGGGGGTGGTAACGAGAATGCTAACGAAGATACAGGTGAAAGTTTGAAGATCAAAAATCTCAAGAGCAAAATCAATACGTTGATTTCCGCTCAAGAGATAAAGAAGACAGGCATTCCTTGTCCATACCCGAGAGAATGGGAATCAATCCCGTATCCGGCGAAGTTCAACTTAATCAACTTCATGCCGTTTGATGGGAAGGGTTCACCCACTCAGCATGTGATTTACTTTAAATCACACTTGGGGGTCATCTCTGGCAATGAGCCTCTGATGGTACGGTCCTTTGTTGGCACTCTTCGTGGAGCCGCCTTCGATTGGTATCACCGCCTCAAGCCAGGTAGCGTGAATAGCTGGGACGATATGGAGACTAAGTTCCTCACCAATTTCTTTGATGACGACACCAAGATATCTATCGGATCGTTGCTGGATGAAAAACAGAAAGACGGGGAGTTGGTCGACACATTCGTCAAAAGGTTCTGGAACAAGGCGATGAATTGCCGGGACCTGATCACTGAGGAATTCATTCTCCAGACTTGCCACAACAACCTCGCATTGGACGTGTTGGAAGCAATGGGGACCGCACCGTCCAACACTTGGAAAGACTTGAAGGTGCATGGTGAACAAGCCGAACACTTCCTCCGAAGGAAGAAGGCCGATAGGAGTCAATCAACAACTAATCCTCCGAACTCTAACTTCGCCTCCCGTGGTAAGGGCAAGACACCTGCAGCGGCTGTTGATGCTAATCAAACGTCGTAACAACAACCCCGGAGACAGCAAAAGACTTCGGATCAGAGACTCCAAAGAGAGTACTCCTTCAAGGACGAAGAGGTTTCAGCCATCTTCGAATCCCTTCTTAAAAATAACAAGATCAAGCTGCCACCAATCACGAATCAGGAGGAAGCTGACGATACTACGAATCCGAAGTACTACGCGTACCACAGGAGGATCCTTCATCCCACCAAGGCCTGCTTTACTTTAAAGAATAGCATCCAGACCTTGGTTAAAGCCGGCGTCATAACGCTAGGGTAAGCCAGTTGAGAACGGCCACACTCCGATAAGTATAAGAGTATAAACTGCTTCTTAACACTCCAAAGAGTATATGAGTATAAACTGCTTCTCAATCCTCCGACCGGTATAAGAGGCTAAACTGCTCCCTGATACTCCAATAGGTATATGAGTCTAAACTATTTCTTTTCTTTCACGGGAAGTTCCTGGATAATGTCATGCGTGGTATTCTTAAGGATAACCCGATCATGCAGCCGATACGATGATAAACCCAGTTTCGCAAGAAAAGCTGGGGGTGGATAATTCATGTAACGGGAAGTTTCTGAAAGAATGTTACATGTAATTTTCTTAGGGATAACCCGATCATTACAAATAAAGTGATAAGCACTAAACCCACCGTTTACCTGGTCAAACCTTAGGACCACAACCAAAATCCCCACTCGATTCCTCCAATGAACGAGAGGCCCACAAATCGAACGATCAAACCTTCTTACAGTTAGGATCGTTTTAAACTTCCCACTTGGTCAAACCTTCCTACAGTTAGGACCACAACCAAAATCCCCTCTTGATTCCTCCAATGAACGAGAGGTCCACTTTTAAATCGAGTGATCAAACCTTCCTACAGTTAGGATCATCTCAAGCTCCCACTTGGTCAAACCTTCCTACAATTAGGACCAAGACCACGATCCACTCTTGATAAACGAAAAACTCATCTAGATAACCGATCCTATAAAAGGTAAACTTATTTAGATCTTCCGGATTCTCGGAGTGGAGATCCCACTTCTAGTTTCTTTCTTGCACTGGAAATAGAATATAAAATTCTTTCTTTCCAGAATCAAGGGATAGAATATAAAATTCTTCCTTCCTTGTTCGGGGAATAGAATATAAAATTCTTCCTTCCCACACCAATCTTTTTCCAAGAATTTAGGATTCATCCTAGGAAGTTTATCCTGAATCCTAAGTAGGGATAAGTCTGCGCCTAACACGCGCTGCCGGTTTAGTCTTTTTCCGTAGAAAAGACACCAGAGTTCGATTCTGGGATATTTTATCCTGAAACCTAAGCAAGGATAAGTCTGCGCCTAACACGCGTCGCCGGTTAGTTCTTAACCGTTAAAAAGAACACTCGCCCACATATTCAACATTGTGGCAGGTTGTTATTAATAACACCAAAATCCACGCCTTACACGCGTGGGGAATTCCATCCTGAATCCTAAGAAAGGATATGCCGACACCTAACACGCGCCGCCGGTTTAGTCTTTCTCCGTAGAAAAAGACACCAGAGTTCGATTCTGGGGTATTTTATCCTGAAACCTAAGTAAGGATAAGTCAGCGTCTAATACATGTTGCCGGGTAGCCTATTCCCGTAACAATGGTGAAGTTTACGTATTCAAAGTCGTAGCAAAGAGTCTAAGAGAGTTCATTCCGTTAGCACAACGTCACATGCGGAACGGAGTTAGACAATCCGCATGCTAGCCCGACTCAAACGGTAGTCGGTAAAGGCTAATCAAATCCGTTGAAGGCTGGGGGTTAGCCAAAAATCCTAAAGTCAACGCCTAGCACGCGTCGCCGGGTAGCCTATTCCCGTAACAAATGGTAAAGCCTATGTATTCAACATCATAGCATAAAGTCTAAGGGAGTTCATTCCCTTAGCACAACGTCACGTGCGGAACAGATTAAAACAATCTGCATGTAAGCCCGATTCAAACGGTAATCGGTAAGAGCACGTCAAATCCGTTGAAGGCTGAGGATTTTCCAAAAATCCTAAGTCAACGTCTCATACACGTTGCTGTTTAGTCTTTTCACAGGAGAAAGACGAAGTCTACGTATTCAATATCGTAGCACTAAAAGGGTTAACTCTTTTAGCTTAACGTTACATGCGGAACGGACTTAAACAATCCGCATGCTAGCCCGACTCAAACGGTAGTCGGTAAAGGCTCATCAAACCCGTTAATGGCTGAGAATTTGCCAAAAATTCTATAAATATGAGTCATTAATGCATCAATTCTATGGATTGGTCTCGTGACTCAAGTATCTGCCACGCTCCAATTCCTTAAGAGCTTAAACTGTGTATACTCCAGAAGACGTACGAGTATAAACTGTGTTGAACGACGGACAACGCGTCACAATGAAGCTTGGACGACGGACAACGCGTCGCAATGAAGCTTAGACGCCGGACAACGCGTTACAAGGAAGCTCAAACGCCAGACAACGCGTCACAAGGAAGCTCAAACGCCGGACAACGCGTAACCCTAGGTCAACGCCAGTCAACGCGTTGCGATCAAAAAGTCAAACGTACGACGTTCAAAACCCTAGGGTCAACGTCGGTCAACGTCAGTCAACGCGTAACCCTAGGTCAACGCCAGTCAACGCGTTGCGATCAAAAAGTCAAACGTACGACGTTCAAAACCCTAGGGTCAACGTCGGTCAACGCGTAACCCTAGGTCAACGCCAGTCAACGCGTTGCGATTAAAAAGTCAACTCAATGACACGAGCCAAACTCGACTCATCAGTTTTAGATTTGAGACTTCGACGACGGCCAGGCGATAAACGCAGCGCTGGAAAGATTTTAGCTATTTGTCAAAGCATCGAGTAGACTGAAAATCAAAGAAGTCAAGAATCGAAGCTAACTACAGGTCCTTTACGCCGACTGAAGGTTAGACCAATCACATCCAAAGTATTCCAGCCTCTTCTATAAAAGAAACGAGTCTGGAACGCTTTGGAGGGGGTATCTGTAGGCATCGAAAATTGCCTATAGGTCTCCACGAAAAGCTCAGTGTTGAAGAACGACGATGAACGTCACTATCCGGTTCACAGGAGTTTGATTAATGTCGGTGAACGCTTGAAGTGAATCGACAAACTAACAGAATTTCGGAATAACGAAGGTACAGGCTAATCGGGAGCCCCGTGATGTTTACAAAAGGAATAACGCCCTTCGTGTCTCATTCGTTCTACAGATGATCCAACCATCAGAACTGATAGAACTCCTCGTCTGCTTTCCAACGCACTTCAAATCACTCAAATCCGAGTTCGGACGAAGAATTCACAGCGGAAGTGGACAAATACACCATAACGGAGTGTCTCGGACCAACGAGACACCCTAAGGTGTCTCGGCTAAGGCCGAGACACCCTTGGGTGTCTCGGCTAAAGCTGAGACACCCTAGGGTGTCTCGGCTCAGGTGGAGACACCCTGGGGTGTCTCCAATGCAGAAATGGGCCTTTATGCTATTTTAACCGCCCGCAACCTCCTCAAGCCTATAAATACAAGCCTTAGACCCTCATTTTTTAGATCTGGAGTTTTGGAGAATTGGCGAAGCCCTGCCGGACTGAAGAGTGATCGAGTTCTTCAACGCAAGAGATCGAGAGTCCTCAGATCTGCATCACCCGTACCCGATCCTTAGGATTATCCCGTTGTGGTAATTCTAAGAAGAGCAATTATCTTGCTTTTGTCAAGATAGGCACTTCTGTTTCTAGATCTCCTCACGGATCGACGAAGCTCTGCTGGATTCAAGGCTCAGAACTAAAAAAGATCGAAGCTTTGGGACTTTGAGGACTTGCTTTTCTAGATCTGGTGCTCGGCGATCGTCAACGCCAAATAAGGCAAGAGTTCGAGAGGGACCGGATCTCAGATCTACGCAGGCATCCTCCGAATCAAAGCTTGGTCTTTGATCCCGAGAATCGGGCGATTATTTCCTTGGTGAACTAATTCCCCCCGGCTATTATTTCCTTGGCGAAATAATACCCGTCATACTGCATAGATCCGATCGGATCTAGATCGCGCGGTAGTCAACGGATAAACCCCGGCGCAGGCGAAGAACCCACACAAGTGAGCGACCGCAAAATAGGAGCTCGTGATTTGTTCGACAAGCAAGGAGAAAAGTTGTAATTTTTCTTTTCTTTATTTGATTTTCGTTGTAATCGGATCTTATAAAAAAGACCGGATCTTTGTAACCGAAAAATAGTTATTTGAAGATAGCAATGGATCGATGAAGAAAGATACGATTTTTCCCGCGAACAGATATATGTGTGGTGTTAACTTGACGACTCGTTAGGCATTTTGAATCAAAATGACTAATATTTGTAGTCATAGGTGGACATTTAAACATTACCAAAATCTCTGTAGGGAGATAAAATTAGCGGGTATCACGCGTAGTATTTCTTAAGAAACTTCCCATTAATTGGCGCCATGAGCTTATTGCCACTTTGGTCAATTAGGAAATATGCTCCATTTGAGTAGACTGTCTCTATTATAAACGGACCATCCTATTTGGGTTGGAATTTTCCTTTAGTCTTATGCTTCATGACCATGGGTCGATAAACGGCTAAGACCAAGTCTCTTTCTTTGAAGGATCATTTTTTGACTCTCCTATTGAAGGCCCTCAAGATCCATGACTGGTAGATCTTGATTCTTTGCTGAGCTTGAAATCTCAGCTCATCTAGCACTTCTAATTCTTAGAGATACTTTTGATGATAATCTTTAGTTGTCATCTTCTCAACGATGATGATTCTTAATGAAGATACCTAAATTTTTAGAGGGATCACGGCTTTGCATCTGTAGACGAAGGAGAATGGCATGGAGCTAGGGAGAGTGTGGACTATTGTTTGGTAAGCGCATAAACACCCTCTAAGTTTCTCATCTCAATCTCGCTTGTTAGAGGAGACAAACTTCTTCAGAAGTTTGAGGATGATTTTATTAAAAGCTTCAGGTAGACCATTAGCAGCTGGGTTGTATGGCGTAGAAGACACATCTTGAATTCTAAACTTGTCACAGAATTTGAAAAACAGTCGACTAATGAATTGTGGACTGTTATCGTGAATGATTCATCTAAGAATACCGAATTGATAAATCACGTAATGTCTCAAAATTTTGATCACTTGAGATGTCTTGACTTCTTTGAGAGGAATAGCTTCAGCTAATATGGAGAAGTAAACTGTGATGGCCAGGACGAATTGATAGCCTTTGGCAGATGGCAG
Source organism: Asparagus kiusianus (assembly GCA_022839385.1). Classification (NCBI taxonomy): domain Eukaryota; kingdom Viridiplantae; phylum Streptophyta; class Magnoliopsida; order Asparagales; family Asparagaceae; genus Asparagus; species Asparagus kiusianus. Next base: position 778,454 of record BQKN01000183.1, read on the forward strand.
GCTGATCGGCCTAATGATGTCCATGCCCCAAGCTTTAAATGCCCAAGAGGAGACTGTCAGATGTAATTCTTACGAAGGTTTATGTAGGAACAACTGGATTTGACATGTGTAATATCGTTTGGCATATGCTACTGCATTTGCTACCATTGTTAGCCAGTAGTAGCCTAGACAACAAAGTTAGTCTTGAAGTTTAGGACCTGGCTGATGACCTCCACTTACACCATCGTGATGCTTCTCGAGCTTCACTTGGTGATATGCATCAGAGCAAAATGTTGTCAAAAGATCATCGGTACAAAGTCTGTGTGGTAGAATTATAAAATAAATGTGGAGCTCTTCTTTAAATTGAGGCTGCTTGCTTTGTATTATCAGGTAGTATCCCGTGAAAGACGTAGTCAATGATTAGAAACCCGCCAATCATTACCCTCAAAGTGAATTGGTATGAAATGAACTTCGTTGGCTTCAAGAATATGCTCCGGGGAGCACAATTGACGACTAGCCATCGTGATACGCCTAGTTGATTTAGGTGCCAGGGCGAGTGTGACTGCAAGGGATGCTAAAGTGTCTACATGGGTATTCTCAAGGCGAGCTACATAGCTAATTGTAGGCTGTCTAAAAATCACAATAGATAGCTGATCCCCATCAAAACACCGATGATGGAAGTTACACTCTGACGACTTCCAGAAGGTTACAATTTAAAGACTTTCACGTAGATTGATGAAGGTTACAATCTGACGATCTTCACAACAACTGATGAAGGCTCTAATTAACAGCCTCCACAATCAACATCGGGAGTTACAATCTGACGACTCTCACATATCAAAGAGCTAAAGCAAAGATTACAAAATGACGATCTTTGCAATGCTCTAACAGAAAGAGACTACAAATCGACGGTCTCTTCAAACCAAGACGTGGAAGTCCTCCCCGCGTACCAGCATCAAGACGCCCCACGTTTATAGCCATGAACGCAGCTCAGATGCAGCTTCCAACGCTGCCAACGCAGCTTCCAAATCGCTGCAAACGCAGCTCAGATGCAGCTTTCAACGCTACAAACGCAGCTTCCAAATCGCTGCAAACGCAGCTCAGACGCAGCTTCCAACGCTGCCAACGCAGCTTCTAAATTGCTGCAAATGAGCTTCTAGACGCTGCGTCCGAGCTTCCAGATGCTGCGTCCGAGCTTCCAGACACTGCGTTTGAATGCAGAATTCATGCAAGAATGCAGATTTTGCGTTTGACTCGTTCAAACGCGAGCTGAACGGTTTCAAAACCGTTTCCCACGATCTGAGGGGATCACAACTCTACTCAGGAGTGATTTAAGGGGCGGTTACATCCCATTAGCCCCACTTAGGAGCGAATTAAGGGGGCGGTTATACCCCTTAATCCCCTATAAATAACTAAGAAATAAGCTTAGTTCGGGGCTGGCTTTTGGGATCCTTCTCCTTGGCAGCAAAGAAGAGATCTTTGGTTTGTCTAACCAATTATGGTTAAGATCAATCAACTCATCAAGTGTTCTAAAACTTGCCATGCAAGTTCTCCACAACGTCAAATCGTGAGGAGAAGATCATGTTCCAGTAAAACAAGACGTCGGATCGTCAATGAGAAGCAAACTCGACGCGAGCATTCGAGGGAGGCATCTCATCGCTACCGTGAAGAACCCAGTTTTAAACAAAGGGGAGAATCTCTGTCGATCCTCTTCTCTTTTGTAATCGAGAAATCTAATTGTAATTGAGATTAAAGGAATACAGATCAATTTTCCTTTATTTCTTTTTACTACAAAATTTTCCACAAATAAAAGATGGCGACTCCGCTGGGGACTAGCTTCTCTGACGAAGAAGTGGTGGTGCAATCTGACGTTCATCTCATTGGAACAACTGTCGAAACTCTTATTGTTGAGTTTGATCAAGCCAAGTTTGAGGAGACCCTCTCATCCGGATCCTTAAGCTCCAGGGCTATGCGCAAGATCCGTAAAGTCTTCAAGGAGACTAAAGCTCCAATGGTGGCCAACTCGTTGAAGGACTGTCTTCCTTGGGGGTTGCACTGTTCATACAGTCCCCTCTTTGAAGGAGAGGACTTAGCTTTGGCACAACTCCAAAATAGTCAATCCTCCAATCAATGCGAGCTCCGCTTTTTTGAGTCTTAACGCAAGCTCTGCATAAGCCAAGCTAAACGCATCCCTCAGGACTACGTTTCACCAGCAATACCTGGAGCTCATGTATGCGCGCCACCCCCTGGACCCCCGGCTCGCTGACCGGGCAGCGAGATCCCCGAATACTCTGCGTAGCGCAATTAGATTGAGGGGCGGATATAAAAAGTCTATGGAGTCAAGGCATCTCAACCAGATCCATGTTCATCAGGAGCCAGTCCCGTCCAATCATAGACTGGGGGTTCCAATTCAAATCTCGCGATCAGTGAGCAATTCTCCTCGAATCTTTACAACAGATTTGAGAGAGTTCATATCGAGAGAAGGACCGATGCAACAAGTCATTCGTTCATTCCAATGTGAACAGCTGATTCCTACGGTCCTCTCGGGATGTCAATGTTGTTCATATGCGGCCAAACTGTTGGTGTTCGACCAATTAACGAACGTTGCCTTGCCCAACCAATGACGACGTTCACACAAGAAGAAGACTTCAGAGGATGAATACCTTGAAGTTACTTGCAACATGATCAGCAGAGGGAGATCATCAGTTCCTAGTTCTAATGAGTCAGAGAACGATCAGTCTTCTGGCTTAAAAGACTTCCTGAATAGGTCCGATGTAGTTTATTAACATACTCGGACTCGAACGGGAGCCATTCCCCCTGTCAACTACCGAAGGTTAGCCAGAGGAACCAATTCCGATGATGAACACTCAGCCATTGCAGAGTCCCAATCATCAAGCTCTTTTGTTGAACATAAGAGCTCCGCTTATATGACGGGAAACCATGAAGATCTCGCGAAGAGACTTGATGAGCAGGAGGCCATGCTCAAGTCTCAGCAGGAGGCCATCAATGAACTCATGGCCCTGTTGACTTAAATCGTCGCAGACAAGGTCAAATCTCAGAAGGCAGATTCACCACCTAGGCAAGAATCTTTCCGGAGAGAAAAAGCGTCTTCATCCCGACTTCACACAAGCGAAGGGGTGGGAAAAGTGGTTGATAATGCTGCTTCTGACCAAGGAGCCCACAACCTGGAATCTTCCTCTGATGAAGGAAAAGAAGCTGAGAATGAGCAAAATCCTCGGTCGGCTAAAATCGAGGAATTGGAAGCCCGCCTAAATGTCATTGCTAACAGAAGCGAGCTCTAAGATGAGGGAGTTGTCAGGCCCTATCCTGCCGAATGTGATGCAGCCCCTTATCCTCCAAAGTTTGAGGTCCTAACGTTATAAACTTTTGACGACACAGGATCACCGAACCAACATATCTATCATTTCAAGTCACAGACTGGGAATGTGATATCAAACGACGCCATACTGGCTCGATTGTTTATTGGCACCCTCAAGGGAGTTGCCTTTGAATGGTTCAGGAAACTGTCTGCGGGATGTATCCAAAAGTGGGCAGATCTAGAGAGACTCTTCCTGTCAAGATTCTTTGAAGAGGATACAGAAGTCTCCATCCATACCCTTCTCACCACTAAACAGAAGAAGAGGGAGTCCGTGAAAGCTTTTGTTAAGAGATTCCGAAGCATGGCTCTTCGATGCCCGACAGGTATGACACAGTCTACCTTAGTGGAGACATGTCGACACAACTTGCAGACTGACCTTCTAGCACAAATGAGGGTTGCAGAATGCCGTTCCTGGAGACAACTAATCTCTTAAGGTGAACAGGCTCAAAAGATTATTGTCAGGGTCAAAGCTGAAGAACAAAGTAGGCAGAATCTACCTGAACGATCGGACCAAGCTCAATCTTCTCAGTCAGAAGGGGAAGATACTATGACTACTGAAGCTAATCCTCTTTAGTAGGATGGCAGGTCCACCAAAACTATCACGTTAACAATTACCTCAAATACTCAAACTCGTTAGATAGTGGCCTACTAGGCGATGTGCCACGTCTATCATTTTCCCCCCTACACTTGTTCAAGACTGGGGGTTGGTTTATTTATAGTTCATTAGATTATGAGTAATAAATTTTCTAAGTTGTCATGTTCAATAGAATACCTCTGTCAACCATGAAATCTACCAAAACTATCAAGTTGGTGGGTCTACCAAAAATATCACGTTAATGATTACCTCTGATAGTCTATTTCCTCCAAATTCCCCTACCAATCCTCTTCAAGTAGGATGGCGAATCTACCAAAAACTATCACGTTAACAGTTACCTCTGATAGTCCATTTCCTCCAAATTCTCCCACCAATCCTCTTCAAGTAGGATGTCGGGTCCACCAAAACTATCACGTTAACCGTTACCTCTGATAGTCTATTTCCTTCAAATTCCCCCACCAATCCTCTTCAAGTAGGATGGCGGGTCTACGATAACTATCATGTTAACAGTTACCTCTAATAGTCCATTTCCTCTAAATTCCCCCACCAATCATTTTCAAATAGGATGGTAGGTTCACCAAAACTATCATGTTAACAATTACCTCTGATAGTCCATTTCCTCCAAATTCTCCCACCAATCCTCTTCAAGTAGGATGGCGGGTCCACCAAAACTATCA